>JAFBJT010111307.1:32041-97265 GCA_016785325.1 Chascanopsetta lugubris | reverse complement strand
TCCCTTCAACCCCCTCCCCCCCCCCCCCCCCCCCCCCACCCCCCGTCACCTCTGAGAGCTTCGAGAACATAGGTCCGGCAAACAAAAAATCAGCACGGCACCATATGTACAGTCAAATGAAATCCCGTTAATCCTCATTGAGTAAAGCAATGATTCACACCTCGAGGTGTCAAATAGATAATGCGATGGGCTGAGGGTGAACTCTTCCCCCTGCCTTCGCTTTCGGGCGAATTCCTGCTCGGCTCAGCAGTTCTCCCCAGCACACTCCTCCTCGCCCTCATTGGCAGACACGCAGCATGGAGGCTGTCGTGATGGCGGAGGGTCCGATCGCTCTGCTGTAACGATACTCGCCCGCCAGAAAGAGACATCAAGCGGCTGATGCTCCAGCCTCTAACGACTAAAGAGTCCGATATTTGGCTCCTCTGCCCGCAGCCGCGCTCCGAGGGGAGCGGATGTTGGCAAAACAACACAGCCGATGAATGCTAATGTAGCTCCATATCTGCTGGATGTGTAATTAGGTAATAATCAATTAGACATAATGACTTTACAGGGTGATTACATGTCAGGGCTGTGGAAAAAAAACCCAAAAAAAACCCCAGCCTTAAATCAATTTCATTAATACATTCAGTAATGCATTTATTGAATCCAATCAGTTCCAAACTCACGCATTAATTAATAACTTTGATTAATATCTGCAAGACATAACTCGAATCAGAGCTCAACAAACAATAAACATCTCATCATTATACGGCAGCGTTAGAGGTCATGCCGAGATGGCTCATCAAATTTGCTTTTGAAAAGGATGCCAACAAAGAAAAGAAAAGCAATCAAGCATAACCCCAGTATTATGATAATATTCTTGTTAAAGGTACAGTATGTAGGACTTATTGACCTCTTTATCTCGTGGTTAGGTTGCTGAATAGTCTTCACCCTTCTTTTCTAAGCATGTAGACGAAACCAAGCTAGCCTTTAAACTCATTAATTTGTCCATTCTGGGCCACTATACAAATATGGTGGTGCAACATGGTTGCCACATTAAAGAGGACTCACTACTGATGTAAATATAAAGGGGCTCATTTAGAGGGAACACCCTCAGGTAATAGCGCGGAATGAAACAGTTGTATACTATATCTCTGCCTGTAAACATGGAAACAAGTTCATCTGAATTTGACACACTGAACCTTTAATTAGGATCAGCTCAGCCCCCTGGAAGATTATTTGGCCTGAACGATAATGAACAATTAAGACAATTGTTTTGACAATCAAATCTGAATCGCTCTCACGTGGTTTTACATGTGGAGTCAATCAAAGACTCTGAGGAGTGTTTCGGGAGGAAGTAAAAATTACCGTTTACAGATTGTAATTGTTCTCTTCAGTCGTAATATAGGTTCTAATTGAAGCCCTGGCTCGTCAGTAAAAAAACCAATTGGAGTGTGAATCGTTAACTGCCCATTGAAATATCGGCGATGGCGGATGAAACAAACCAAACGACAAACACTAATAAACTGTAGCTTCATTGAACTGCATAATTATCCCGTGGTCGCGGACAGAGCTGTGACAGAACCTTCTCCCCATCCACAGTGGATCCCAGGTTGTATTGTCACATGTAAATCAACAGCGTCATGGAGGAATAATACATCCTGTCTCCGCTGGAGCCACCACCTCGGCACTTCCGCCGGATCGGTCTCCTCGAATTCATCCAGAGATTAGACTCTTATCCCTTTGTTATGAGTGGGCTCTGTTGCGCGCTGTATAAGCCCGCGGTGTAGATCATCGGATTTCCTTTTCGAGAGTACAAAGTGAATTTGTTTTCAAAAGTGAACGAGGCGAGAAAATCCCCGTCTCCGACGGGAAACTCCGGCCGCCTCGGCCCTCGGCCTCCCGCTCCCTCTCCCCCTCCCGGCTCCGCAAATTGAACGGCAGCGGAGCGGCGCTGTAAAAAGACTCCACTCGAGGGTTGACCTTGGTGAGAGGACGCGCTAAGTGAGGAGCTGTCGCCTCTAAAAGACCGGAGCCCACACAAAATGAAAAACATCTTATTGTGGCGGCTGCAGCAAATTCCCACCTCGATTAAATGAACACGAGCCAAAACATTGTCAGACTGCAAACACACCGTCAGCCTCATCGCCTGTATTTGTCCTTTTAGCACACGCGAGCCAACGCACCCACACAATGAGTCTGCATGAAATATGAACAAACCAATTTGAATCTCCCTCTCATGGTTTACTTTAAACGCTGTCACTGGGCAATTTTTGAAATAGGATGCCGTTGAATTCTAGAAAACACAAACCATTCTGCAAGAAAGTACGCAATGTACCACCTGCAGTGTTTACGTGCTCTAACCAACTTTCAAACCTTTCCATGCAGTTTTCCTTAAAGGTGCAGTGTGTAAGACTTGGTGACATCTATTGGCGGAGTTGTGTGTTGTATCCGTCACCTCGCCCTTCCCATTCGAGCACGCAGGAGAACCTGTGGTTGACTTTGGTTGCCATTTCAACTCAGAATAGTGAGTTAGTGTAAAAACATGGTGGCCTCCGTAAAGAGGACCCGCTCCTGATGTAAATCTACTTTGATGTGCTCATTTAAGGGGAAATGGAGAAACAAATTAAACATTTAGGTGATTATAAATGCATGAAAATGTCCGTATGTAATTGTGTATTCGTTTTTTTTTTTTTTTTTGAAGTGACAAAGAGGACCAACATCTTACAAACTGCACCTTGTAATGTAATTATCACTCAAACCCAAGAGGAGTTTAAATTGTCCATTCTGGGCTATTGTTAAATGATGGGGGTCCAACATGGTGACTTCTGTACAGACCCCTCATGTAAATCTAAAAAGCTGATTTTGAGCGTGATTTTAAACTCACTGGACATCATTGTCATTATTTGATACTCAACTCTGCTCAGCCAAACAGCGACTATGGCGCCTAAATCTCGCACGCCGCAAAACAAAAAGTCAGGGCGTGTCGTCCCGCTAACAGAAGGAAATCAACTACGCTACGTTCCACGTCTCCGTGGCAGCGTGAAAAGTAGTCGCGGGGTGAAGAGCAGCCCTGCCTGGAGTCCACCATCACTTCACTGCCGCTGATGGAGAAAGAGTAACGTTTGGTGCGGCGGCGTCCAGACACACGGCGAACGACGCCTCAGCCCATCGCGTTCCACGCTCCCGCACCGACTCCGACTGAGACTCGGCCAGGCGTCAACGCGACGGACAATTACACTCCCTTTCCTCCACTCTGGGCCGGCCGTATTCCGGTTGCCGTCCTCCTAACGGCTCATTGGCATGCCACCCCAGCGCGTCAAGAGACCGTCCCCTCGTCCCAGTTCCACATTTTAAAATGCAGGGTACGCGACGTGGCCTGCTAATGAAAACGCTGTCTTATTTAAGCATATAGCCAAGAGGAACCTGGTGTACAGTATTCATTATTCACAGGAGACAGCGCAGACATTAATGTCAATTTTGTTGTCAGTATTAAAGCGCTATGATTCCATTTTTATTTTTTTTTATTTTTATTTTTTTTTACAAAATATGAGTCATATTTCAGGTGAATGTACATACAATGCTTTTGGTTAGTCGGCTCACTGCTCAGCTAATGATTTGATTGGTTGGTTTGTTGGCTCAGTGAATTGGTTGGATGGTTGACGGCTGCTTAGGTATCGCTAACGGGCCGGTGGTGTATTTGGTCGTCTGCCGGTTGATTAGGCTTTCAGTTAGCCGATCGTTTGATGGCTTGCTCAGTTAGTCTGCTGACTAAGATCTAGTCAGTGTCACTGTCAAGTGTTGTCATCTGGCTTGTGGCACTGTCGAATTCTCTAATAGTTTCGTCTTGTCGCAAATGTAAACTTTTCATTTCGATGTGTACTTTTTCCTCAACTTCAGTTTTTTCCGTGAGCTTCCCTCTTGGAGACATACACAACATGCAGAGCTGAGAGTTTGTCCCTCACATGTTGTGCTCCAAACGTAGACCAAAACCTACGTAGTTCAGGACCTTTAAATGTTCAGTGCAAGTGCAATGACAATTGCATGTCATATCTACTCTTCTGATTAATTGCGACGAGTCAAACAAAAAGCTGCGCAGCTCTAAGGGAAGCCAAACACTTGAGGAAAAGAATGAAAGACTATTTGTAGATCCACGGTCTGACCCCCTTTTTTTATTGTTGTCCCATTTGTGTCACTTATTTCCCTCTTTGATTAGTTTGCATAAAGCAGCTATACTTCTCATTAGCGAGCAGACGACTCTATCAACCTTGGACTATTTATAATACATATTGTCGTCCAAAAAAAACCAGGGTAATTTTGCTCGTTTCCTCCGCTCGGCGAGGATAACATTTTAAGGCTGTGTACTCATGCGTTTTGTAACGAGATGACGATAATTACAAATTAAAGGCGATATCAAGGCTTGTGACATTTGTTGTTTACACGCTTGACATGTGAGAAGCTCCTCTCCTGAGGTGAGCCACAGAAATAGCACAAAGTGGTTAAAACTCTCTGTGCCTTTTCAAAGTAAAAGCACCATTTGACCTGAGCATCACGTCACCCGTAAACGTATACCAGAGTGTAAGGAATTGGGTAATTTAGGATCTAAATGCATGAGAGCACATTATGAACATATTATAATTAGTAGAATCAAATGAATAATGTGTCGATTTGAAACACATTTTTTCGAAATAAAATGAACCCATCAATGAGTAGCAGAATATACATTTTTAGAATAAAGGCCGTCTCAATACATCTCAGTTTGTGGGAGTGGAAAGTTTTCCTCTTTAAGTCCCGAAAGATGTAAGACACATTTTGTCCTTCAGTATCCTGCGTGTAAGAAGCTTTAATAGTAAACTATTATGCACTTAACTTTGATCCCAGTTATCGTTTGAATTCAACTTTAGCTTTGCCTCAATTGTGACAAGTTCCATCCGTTTAAAAAAGAAATAAAAATAAAATAAAGCATCGGGCGAGTGTGTAATCCATGGTATCACAGAGATTTTCAGGGGCAGGCGCGAGGAGTCCACAACTCTCTCCCTCTCTGCCTCTGTGGCTGGATTCAATATGAGGGATTACCCCCCCCACCCCCCCCCCCCCCCCCCCCCCCCCCCCCCCCCCCCACTGTGTGTCTCTATCTCACTCTTTTTACTTGGACCGTGACAGAGCGACTGTCACCTCGGACGGCTGCGGGGAGCCGATTGCTCGGTCGCAGAACAAACACGGCTCGTTCGCCAAAACACAGATGTTCCCTTCTGACAGGCGAGGAGGGGAGGCGCTCAACCCTGTCACGCCAAACAAGGGAGTTTGCCCACTCTTTGTCACACGCTCGGCGAAACATCTGCTACAAATCCCGCTCTGTTCACTTCATAAACAAGACGAGACAGCTGTCAGGGAGTGGGGGTGGGGGTGGGGCGGCGGGGCGGGGGGGGGGACGGGGACGCATGCTGCAGCTGATGCATGAACTCACATATAGGACTATTAAAGGACCCCTGCTTTAGCACATGGGCTCGACGACTCGCTAATCAAATCGTGGCGCCCGTAGCGAGACGGCACCGAGCGAGTCTTGTTCCAAACTCTGTCATGCGAGACCGTAAGTGGCTCGCCGCCGTCCTCGGGCCTTTAGTGAGCTCGCTTCTGATTTGCTCCTCATGTCTGATTATATCTGCATGACTGTTCCTATCAGCTCTGGCATGTAATCTATAAACCGGAGTCCATGACAGCTCTGAGGAACGTCCCCCCCCCGCGCCCCCGTGAAACGGAGAAATATGTTTTTGTGTCTTTCAAACCATTAAAGGTGCCGCGTGTATGATTTGGCGACCACTAGAGGTGAAGTTGCACGCTGTGTCCATCATCTCAACTCAGGTTGTCATTAAAACTCCAACGATGTTGAGCGTGTCCACTTTTGCTACAGCAAAAACATGGTGGCCCCCCACAGGGTGGACCCGCTCCTGATGTAAATATACATTAAATGGCTCATTTTAGGCGAGGATAACATTTTAAGGCTGTGTACTCGTGCGTTTTATAACGAGATGACGATAATTAAAAATTAAAGGCGATATCAAGGCTTGTGACATTTGTTGTTTATTGTCTTATGTGATACAGTAAATGGCTCATGTTCAAATGAAATCATACATCTGGGTGATTATAGATTTGTAAAAATCTCTCTATAGAATTATTTTTGCAATTCCATTTCTATAGATACAAGTGACAAAAATTGACCAAAATCGTACACACTCCACCTTTAATGTATATTTACGCGAAGAGAGGGTCCCGCTCTACGGGGGGCGCCGTGTTTTTCACGGGAGCGGACATACTACACATCTTTTGACTTTGAATGACAACTGAAGTCGACCACGGGTTCTCCTGCACGTTCAGAAGGGGCGAGGTGATGGACACAACATGCAACTTCACCTCTAGGTGTCCCCAAATCGTACACACTGCACCTTTTAAGCTATCGCCACACTGAATTCGCACAAATCCGCTCGCGGCGATTCCACGTGAAATCTCCCAGCTGCGCACAGTGACGGAGAGGAACCAACCGGGACACCTCCCCGCCGCGAGCGAGGAAGCGCCTCCGTTTCAAATCCCGCCGCGGGCCGAGCGGACGGCGGCGCTGTCACCCGACACCGAGGCTGAGTGCCCTCTCGGTCAGTTAACCGCCGAAACGACCTTCCGTAACGACACGCGGAGATGCTATCTGAGAGGCCGCGCTCATCAAAACCGCAAACGGCCAAATGGCCTCAACCTTAGTTTTCCTTTGATTAAAGCGTCTATGCATCACGGTCTCATGATCCACCGTTGCTATTTCAGTCCAAGCCCACCGCTCCGCTGCTGTTGCCTGGCACCGTCAGGGTTTGAAGGCAGTCAGGCAGATCACATTGTACCTGGGAGTGTTTTCTCTTTACGCGTTCTTTTTATAGTTTTCGATGTGAAAACACAACAGATAATTACTGTTTGCGCCGCCGTAATTGCTCTCCCGGCCGAGGCTTTATGAATTGTCGACGATCACGGTCTGAATGTTTGAGTAAAAAGTGGCAGCAGCGGTGAAAGGTACAGGTAGGGTTTGTTATTGGCTTCTATGAATACATTCGATAATTTGTGTTATTCGAGTTGATCAAACCTCACTTCCTGTGCCTTCTCCCTCATTATGCAAACCTAAGCTAAAGTTGCACATAATCCTACGCGTGATATTATTATATTTATTATTAATTTTGTACGAATCTAATGAGAAGATCTAAAATGACACCGGATTGTTCGGTGGCTGAAATGCAGGTGCTGTCAAACTCATTGTGGTTCAGTGGCCACATATGATGTACAAATATGATGTATTCATTTTATATATACAGCATTTATATAAAGTCATAGACCTATAAACAACAACAACGTCAAATGTTTCCTTTGTTTTAAGTGCAATTGTGGATTCAATGAAAATACGCTGCATCAAAATTTAAATAATAATCAAATAAGAAAATCTCTTCTCAGTGTAACCAACATAAACCAAGCAGACCATTTCATTAAACACTTTGCAAAACCATCCCTCGGGCTGGATTGGACCCTCTGGCGGGGCCGATTCTGGCCAGCGGGCCGTATGTTTGACACCCCCGCTTTAAACCGAGAACATTAAGTGTTTTAGGAAGAAAAGGTACAGGTTCTCCCTTTGATCTCATAAGAATCCGGATTATTTTCAGTTCAACTCGGCACGATACGGAATATAAACCGCAATTAGTACTAAAATAGCGTCGTGAGTCCTGGATTCGATGAGAATTTTAATGTGTGAGGATGGATGTGGTTGTTTATTATGCAAATAGTCCAGTCTGGGAAAAAAATAAAATAAAATAAAAAATCTGGGCCAGCGGAAAAAAGGATCTGTCCCTAAAAGTTAAAGGAAAGGGTGATGTGAGGACAGCTATCATGGAATATATGTCTCCCAAGTTTCACGTTTCATCAAGCTGAACTGTTCCACGAAGGACACACAGGAAATGAAGTCAAACTGTCAGAGCTGCGTCAAGGTCCAAACCAGGTTAAATCACCCCGCGGCACTTTTGTCAGCTAAAAAAAGGAGAAGATATAGTAATGTCACAGTGTGACGTCAGCGTGTCCTCGTGGCGACAGTGGCCGTCCTGTCAACGGAAGGATGCGGGTCTGATCCCCGGCGACAGCGCCACGCCCGCGTCCGTGTCAGCTCGATGGCTGCGCAGCAACATGGAGGGTGATGATGAATGTGTGTTTATCCCTGAATCCCCCGGTCAGGTGAGCGGGAGTCGGTCCCATTGCGTTCGTGTCGCAGTTTCAAGCTGTTTGAATGCGTCGCCGTGTTCGATATGATGAAATGAAAGTGGCTGCGGAGCTTTATTGTCTTTGTGCCTTTATGTCACTTACACCTTGAAAATGAAGAGAGGAGAAATGATTATACTTTCCCGGCAGTGAGTGCAAATTGTCCAAGGGATAAGAGGAGGATTAAAGGACTTGGCCACCTTTGTTCCGTCCCTGGACTCCGACAGGAACAGGAACGTAATTAAAGAATGAAGTCATTTCCTTCTCGTTTCAGAGGGATGTTTTTCATTTATAAAAAGGCACAGATGACAGTTTTTAGATTTCTGAATATGAACCGGTTCATTCTTGCTCCAGTTGGGAATTTGTGCCAAATTTTTTTTTTTTTTTTGCAACAAAGTCCCTACCTCCGTTCCCTCGTACTGTCCACTGCTCCCGATCCTGTATTCTCCCTCTCTCCCTGAAACGCTCTGTAGAGCTCCTCCCCCTCCCCCAACGGAAAAACCCGGGATGCTCCTATTGGTCAGCTGGCTCAGTCTCTCGTGATTGGCTAACTCCTTCCGCTTAACATAGGAAGGACTCACACTCTGGCCACCACAGTGACGTCAGCGTGAACAGGAAAAGTGTGAACATCAAGGACTGTGTACTTTTAGGTGTTCTCCCATACAAAGAGCTACACCCCCCCCCCCACACACAAAGAGCTCCCCCCCCCCCCCCCCCCCCGGTGTGTCAGCACACCCATCCCTGGGCTGCACCCACTGTGGGTGAGAGCATGTGGGTCGCAGAGCGTCATGCTTCCCCCCCCCCACGTTATCGGATAAGAGCGACCGCCACAGCCCGGGAGGAACGCGAGCCACGGCCTTTCCTCTGCGCCCATCTGCTCAACGTGTCACCAGCATCGACATTCGCCGCCGCGCAGGCACACGCGCAGCAGCGCACATTGCGGCGATCGTATCATAATCGCACACAGCTTTGCCACAGCAGCGTCTCGGCGAACGCGCGATCGGAGAGAGACGCGAATGAAAACAGCGGCGCGATGGGCTCGGTCCCTGCTGGTGATTATTTCATTTGTGTTGCGCGCAAACAATGGGAACGATCAAATGGCTGCTAAATGGTGAGCGCGGCGTGTCGGACTGATTGCGGCGACCGCAACACCACTGTTACTCATTTCAAGTTCACTACGGGGGCCGACTTCTCCTTCGAGCGGGGAAACAAAAAAGCTGCTTAGGAAATCGCGGAGGAGAATAGAAATACATTTCACTCGCAGGTAGCCGGCCATTTATCATCATTATTAAACAAACAGCCGGTGCCTGTGCCCAGCGGGTGTGTGTGTGTGGGTGTGTGTGTGTGGGTGTGTGTGTGTGTGTGTGTGTGGGTGGGTGTGTGTGTGTGTGTGTGTGTGTGTGTGTGAAATCATCACACTCTCTGGTTAGTTTTTTCCACCTCTGCTTCGCATTACCTTTCTTTCTTGACAAGTAAAACCACCTAGAAGGGCTTTGGCATTTTTTGTTTTTTGTTTGTTTTTATACCTTTTGTGCGAAACCCCCCCCCCCCCCAACTTTATAGAAATGAAGGGTTTATTGTCAACTGGCTCAACATAAAGAAATAACTTCAAAGATACAGAGTGCATGTGCATGTCACCGCTGAATACCCTTCACCTTGTTCAACTTACGCATGCCTTCAAACTTAAAGGTGCAGTGTGTGAGATTTGGTGACCTCTCGAGGCGAAGCTGCACATTGTGTCCATCACCTCACCCTCACCCTTCTCAGCGTGCAGGAGAACCTTCAGTTGTCATCAAGAGATATTCAGTATGTCCACTTCTACTCCTGTAAAAACACGGCGGCCCCCATAATGAGGACCCACCCCTTACGCAAATACCCAATGCATGTAAATTCATGAAAATGCGAGTTTGCAAGTGTTTTGTCATATTTTTCGAAGTTGTCCGAATCGGACGCACTGCACAAAATCTTGCCGAGGCAAAACAAGCTGCGTTGTTTGTTCTCGGTGAAACGCTGAACAATGCGAAGTGTCAATTAAAACAGCGTGAAGTCGTCGGAGCTGTGGCTGCGCCTCGCTCCGCCCCGACTGACGGAGATGGGGGAGGAGAAGCCGCGTCCCCGTCGAAGTGTTTACAGTAAGAGGGACGGGGCTGTTGTGAAAAGGAGACGTCGTGATCCCTCCGTCGGCTTCAAGGAGCTATCGCAGTGACTGCATTATTCATTGCTGCCTCCCTGACACCATCTCACCGGCAGTGGCTATAAATGCCGTCTGCGACGACAGCCCCGGCGGGCCGCGGCCTCAGCGCGCCGCGGCCCGCGCCAGCTTCCTTCAGCCGGCGCCATCGGAAACCCCAAAACTCCCACCTCGGATTAGCCGCAGCCAATTTGCAGCTCCAGCTTTGATGAGAAGAAAAGGTGAAGAGTGAGATGCCGGAGCACCGGGGGAAATCTTTTTTAAGGCGTCGAATGGAAAAAAAAAAAAAAAATTTACAAAAAAAATGCCACACCGACGACACCGCAGAAGTTGACAGGCGCTTATGACGCTCTTTAATTAGCTCCCATTGCAGGCTCTGGCATATCTGCTAGCTAATTATCTACTGTGAGGACCACGTCTGATGCCTCCTGCCCAGCTTTTGTATTTGAGAGACCAGCATTTATTTCTTCGTAAGAGAAAAATAGAAGTGGGCACACAGCAGCTTCATTGAGAAATGGGGCCAGAAATCTAAAATATCTACTGTGAAGTCTAAGGGCACCATGAGGGGTCACAGGCAATCAGAGGCGCAGTGTTGTCTATTCAAATCATATCTATGACGCATTTTTTCTCTCGACTCGATTATGTCATATGTTTTGTTCCAAATGTAAAATTTTTTTTTTTTTTGCAAAGTCAACAAATGTCTCTTTATTTTATCGTGATACTTTATTATTACTGTCACTTGTTATTATTTAAAACGGTATTTACAGGGTTATGTTGATGCCATGTGATGTCACAATACCTCATATATATATTCAGTTGTCATGAATTCATAATCATCTTAAACCCTAAAATGAGCCCATAAATGTATATTTGCATGGGGGGGGGCGCTCTCTCTATGGGGGCCGCCATGTTTTTTCATGTCTAACATTTTTCGTTGAGTTTGAAGGACACCTGAAGGTGGAACAATGAATTCATATTTTCGAGTTAAAGTCTGATTTCAGTCCACACATTATTTTTAGCGTATTCGTGATCGTTACCTTTGGACAGCCCGCTCCCGATGGGACCCCCTGCCCCGCCCGTGAACTACATTTAAAAAAAAACAAAAAACAAAAAAAACAATTAAGATCAAAGTACAAACAAAATTACATGGTGCTCGACTCACCGATGCACCACCTCGCTCTCAGTAGGAAATCGTCTGCTGTGTTTTGCTTCTTTCATGGAAATGATTCTTTTTTTTTTTTTCATTCTTATCTCTATTCAAGAGCAAAGTCTTTGAATTTGCTCACATTACTTCCTCATTTCGCGTTCACCTCCTGTGATGCCTCCTTTGAAAACACCAGCCGTCTCTATTAAACAGACCCTGCTTGTGGTGCAAATTTGCTCTGTTCCATCGCGCAGTTGAAATGATTTTTGCTCACAATGAACAAAAACATGCTCCTGGATGAAAATGCAGCAGAAACACAGTCGGCGCTTTTCCTTTTTGCATTTTCGCTCTGCATCATAAGCACCAGGTGTCCATGATGATGTCAGTGATGTGGATGCTCGTAACTGCAGATGGCTAAAGGAAGCGTGTCCTTGATCAATCGCGACCGTAAGAGAGGAAGCACTAGTTTATTTCATTTGACGGAGTAATTTTTGCTGGGTGTATTAAAAGAACTGGATACAAGAGACAACAAGAGATTTTTTTTTTTACCCAGAGATTCTAATGAGAGGTGTGTAAGTGATTGCCTTGGGTAAGTGATCCACCTTAATCTGGTCTTTCTCTCTGTGTGAAGTGTTTTTGAGGCTGATGCAGAAGTTGCAGTACCACTCTTTGGCCACTCCATCTTTTTTTTTTTATTTTTATTTTTTTCTTCAAAGCTGCATCATCTGTCGATATTTCCATTCACATTAGAGGTTGACGACTGATGTTGTCAGGCCGATGCTGATCAGTCGGTGCAACTTGTCTTGCAGTGCCTCAAATATGGCCGCCCCTAAAATGCATTTGTAATTCTAGAAAGACAAAGGTGCGTGTCATCACCGATCCACACACTCCATTGAGTCGACCCCGTCTCATGTGTCGGATCCAGCAGTGGAGGTGGCGCCTCGCTGCTTGTGATTCGAGCGGCTCCACTCTGGTGTGGTCCGCTGGGATAGAATGGGGGCCGGGGGCTGGGGGCCAAAGGAAGCTGAATTAAAATCAATTTAATCACACAAAGTGTGTGTGTGTGTGAGAAAGAGAGAGAGAGAGAGGAGTGCATTAGATCTAAAATGAATTCACACCTGTTTTTTTTCTTGTTTTTTTTTTCTAGTTGTCGTTGTTGTTGTTACTCTGCTCGCAGAGCAGCAGGGCTCAACTTCTTTTAGCCGAGGCCCTCATGGGGCTCGTAATCCAGGCTAAATGACAGTCTCATTTGTGGTATTAGATTGCTTTGAATGTTAGCGATATGAAAATGCTGGTCTGCCTCAACGGTCACATTGAGTAAGGGGGTGGGGGAGGGGGGTGGGTACAATGTCAGTCAAGACACGTTGTACCTCCCCCTGTATGTTAGCCGCTCTCACTGTACATCCTCTTAAGCCAAGAGACTGTGAGTGAGTGTCGGGGGGCGGGAGTGGGAAAGATGACCCCCCCCCGCCCCTCCCCCATCATTTCTCAATACCTGGCATAAATCATCCTCATCCAATTACGACATAGTGTGTATAGCCCAGATTACGTGGTCTTAACCACGAGGCGGGGAAAAGATCATTGGCACAGGCGGCGTCTTCTATAGTGAATAAGAGTGAGATTTCATTTGAGCTTCAATGGGGCATGTCCTTTTAATTAATGGGGCTCGGCTGAGCTGGAGATGGTGCTTTTTAAAATGCTAAACGGTTTGTGGGATTTTCTCTCGTTTGTGCAAAAAGTGCCCCTCACTCCCTCACCACCATATCTGCAGATGCACACACATACACACACACACTTAAAGGTGCAGTGTGTAAGATTTGGTGACCTCTAGAGGTGAAGTTGCGTGTTGTATCCATCCCCTCACCCTCACCCTTCTGAGCATGCTCGAGAACCTATGGTCGACTTCAGTTGTCATTCAAACTCAAAAGTTGTTCAATACGTCCACTTTTACTACTGTGAAAACATGGCGACCTCCATAGAGAGGACCCCCCCCTCCTCATCTTAATCTACGTTAATGGGCTCATTTTAGGGTAATGGGGGGAAAACATTTGGGTGATTATAAATTCAAGAAAATGTCAGTATGTAATCTTTTTTATAATATTTTTTAGAAGTGACAAAAATGAGATCTTACACACTGCACCTTTAAACACTCTTACCTCTCGCTCAGTAGTCTCTCTCTTGGTGGGTGTGATTCATTTTGCCAGTGCTGAAGTGTTGCAGTGGTGTACCTGTGTGTGTATGTGATGAGTTGTACTAATTCCTTCTGTCATCAGCAATCTGGTATTTAGCTGTTGTTGCTGCAGTGCTGTGGAATTGCTGCAGGGATTGGGAAACACAGTACAATAGTTATTAGCATCCACACTCACCTGATGTGAATAGAAATGTGTGGAGGAGATGTTTCAATGTGTCGATGTACCACATTTAATTCCACACTTGAAAGTCAAGAGGTTAGAAAGGTGTGAATTGGTTCATGATACACAGATAGAATAGCACATGAGGTCATGTGACACGCATGTTTTCCGGGATTCCCTCTGGACAAACCTCATGAATAATCAATAAGACAAATCAGACGATGTAATAACTTACCATTAGTGCTTCAGGACTTCATGAATATCTAAATAGTCGTTGTCCAACAGGCAAGATCTGGTACACTCCTTCTTCAAAGGCCTTTCATTCCTTTGATCATAGGCATAATGCCTTGCACCAAAAACTGCATGGGTTGTGTATTTTCTTATTTAATTGTGGGGAACAATGGGGATGGATATTGATTGTAATCAATTCACATCCTTATCAGTGTCAATGTTTACACTTTATACCATGACAGACATGTTTACGCCACCTAAACTTACTGACATGAATCATCATAATCCATCAGAACAACAATGGGGGAACTATGCATTTATGGCAAAACATTTAGCTATATATATATATATATATATACCCAATGTGGATCCAATATATTAAAATTCTAGTTTTTCAATTTACTTATAAATGTAACTTAATTGAGCATTTAGAGTATTGCAGTGATATGAAAAGTTAAAACTTTTATATATCAGAAATTTGCATTATTGTCAGATGTATTGAAATATTTATATTTTTATATTTTGAAAAAATCTTCTTTATATATCGAACAATACACAAATTATTGCCGGTTTCAATATGTTGTGAAGTAAATGTGAATTTATATGAATAATTCCTGTTCAAATTCTTTATATTTTGCAATATATGCTTGAAGAAGAACATAAATAAATTGGCACGTATTGTCAAATATAGGTTGCCCCTTCCAATATGTTAAAATGTATTTTCTAATAGATTACATTATAATTTGCAATATACGTCGATATATTTTTGTTCCAGTTTTCCAATTTTTTTTGTTATTCAAAGCCATTTTTCATCCTGAGTTAACCAACTCTATCCAACTGTAATGTTATATTTATTATGGGATGTGAAATTGATTGTTGGAAAAGCATTTCAAAGTACTTCTGAGTAGGTTGGACGCTGACCTTGGACACTGACCTTGCCTTGACCTTGAAGAGACCCTGGCATTCAGCAGGCTTAACACAACTATTACCAGACGTGCGGCTTCTTGTTTTCTGCTCATCAGCTCATGAACGATTAATTATGAATGAGATGGTCATAACCACCAATGGATGATGAAATTCCAGCTGCACTGCAGATCTCTTATCCTCGGCATAGTCTGCCATAACGCTCCTTCCCACCCCCCAGCATGCACCGTCACCCCTCTCGTCACCCCTTCCCCCACGGCCCCCCCTCCCCCCCCCCCCCCCCCCCCCCCTCCCATTGGTCCCCGGGGCTACCATTTGTGAATTCATCTCTGCCCTCACAGCCCTGCTCGGCTGTCACATCGCATCTCGCACGCGCAGACACTCAATGATAACAGTGTAAGGGGCTTTTTATATTCCCATACACCCAGTTACCACCTCTTGCTGCACCGACATGCGATGTAACCCCATCGTCTCTCGCTCCTCTTACTTACCCCAGCAGAGCTCCAGCTCTGCAGCCGCCCACCACCACTGCAACGTTTGGGTGGCATGAATAAAAACTGCCCCCCCCCCTGCTGTTTCCTGTCTCCCCACCAAGATCTCTGCACGTTTCAAATGGATCTTGATGTCCTTAAGCTCTACGTGAGGATATCACCGTGCACTCGGTGCTGCTGCTTAAATAATAATTACAAGGAATACTCGATGAGCCCTCTTAAAATAGCAAGTTTTGGAAGTCAAATTAATGAGCTAAAGAACCATGGCATCCACGGTTTGTTTACATAAAACATGAAATGCACGCACATGTTTAATGAAGTCGTGCCGGTCACTTTTATTTTTAGAATTTGAGTTTTAAAGGTGCAGTGTGTAACATTTGGTGACATCTAAACGTTGCGTGTTGTATCAATCACCCCACCCTCACCCTTCTGAGCATGCAGGAGAACCTATGCTAGACTTCAGTTGTCATTAAAACCCAGTAGATGTTTAGTACGTCCACTCTGGGCTACTGTATACATTAATGGGCTCATTCAAGGGTAATGGAAAAGAAAAATACATTTAGGTGGTTAAAATTTCAGGGAAATGTTGGTATGTAATTGTTTTGTAATATTTTTTAGAAGTGACACAAATGACTGATACCTTACACACTGCACCTTTAAGTCCGAGCTGTGAAACTGTGTAAACCAAACATCCCGTCATCAGCCCTTTTATGGAAGCTACATCCTCATAACACATGAATATACACCGAGCGGAGAGGGACACACCAGAGGGACGGCAGCTCTGTTGACGCATAATTAGTGACTCACTCACGTCTTTGTCTCAGCTGTGCAGCTATGGACTTAAACTGTGACACATAAGGTGGGCGGGTCCTTCCAGGTGACAGATGCGTTTTGTTTATTTGTGCTTGTGCGGGGGCTGCAGACACCTTATGTTTCAGTCAACTGAATATACTGATGGCGTATAGATGTAAATATTTCAGAAAAAAGGAAGCGTTTCAGAACCCCAATACAGTGTTTTAGTTAATTGTTGTTTTGTAAATTAGCACCATTTGCATCTAAATGTCTATCAAACAAGTTCATTTGAACCCATTTCAATTAATTTGACAAAATGGCCCCATCCTTTACCGTCGGCGATGAACGATGCAACTTCAATAGAAATAGAAATGAATACACATTGAAAAAAGAAAAGAAAAAGAAGAAATACAGTAGTCTGGCTCACATTCTCCGGGCTTTGACATAAATAATGAGCATAGACACAAAATTGTGATGTAGCTTCCTTGCATGTCAATCTCAAGAAAGAAAACAAAAACAATGATTGCTCAAATAGTAATGGATATTCAAGCGCAATGTGCATCACGATGTTGCATGATCAAAGGTGCAGCTCTAACATTCTGACAAATAGGAAGAAATACATGCGCTCACCTGAGTGTCATTTTTCAATTACTCTGAATAGACAGCCATAAAAGTTATGTCGAGTCGTCGCTTGACATAGGTGTGAATGCAAATAGCATCTATTTCCATTGCAGACAAACGCCCTATGTTCTTTTGTTGTTATTATTATTATTATTATTTTTTTTTTTACAAATGTGATGAATTCTTCTCGAGTGCCAACTTGAGTTGTTGTTGGATTTCACACCATGATAGTCTTTCTTAGTCAGGCTTGTGATTGTGTCACACTGGTCAATTTACTGTATTTTGGACCTCATGCATGTTTTTTTTTTATTCTATTTGCTTATTTATATTTTTGTATATATGTATATTAAAGGTGTAGTGTGCAAGATATCAGCCCTTTTCCTGAATTTATAATGACCTAAATGTTTTTTTTTTTTTTCCTATACATTTAATTGAACCCATTTATGTGTATTTGCATGAGGAGGGGGACCTCTCTATGGTGGCCACCATGTTTTTACAGTAGCCCAGAGTAGACATATTAAACATCTTTTGAGTTTTAATGACAACTGAAGTCTACCACAGGTTCTCCTGCATGCTCAGAAGGGTGAAGGTCAGGTGATGGATACAACATGCATCTTCACCTCTAGAGGTCACCAAATCTTAAACACGGCACCTTTAACGTATGTTTTCATCAGGAGCAGGTCGTCTCTACGTTGCCTGCCATGTTTTTACAATAGTCCAGAGTGGTACTAAACATCTTTTGAGCTTTAATGACAACTGAGGGCTACCATCACCAGTAGATGCCACCAAATCTGCGCCTTTAAAAGAAATGATATTTTCCCAACTGCAAAGTTGCATGTAAAGGCGTTCAGGTGCAATGGGAGTAAGTGAAGGTTGTTTGCCTGCAGCTCACAAACAGATTGCTCCAAGTCTCTCTCTCCCCCCGAGAGTTTATTTAGCTGTTTGGCTGCAAGGTTTCCGTCTTATCTTTATTCAAGAGCATGCTCTTTTATTTTTCAGGGAATTACTTCCTTATATCTTCCCTTCTAAAGACCAACCATCTGTCTCACACACTCATCCTCTGATGGGCGAGGGTGCAACTTCACAACATGCAACTTCACCCCCAGATGTCACCAACTCTTACACACTGCACCTTTAATGTAAGGCAGGATACAGAACAAAGTGTATATATATATATATATGTATAGTGGAAATACCGTCTTGTAACAGGAGGGTGGTGGGGGTTTCCAGAGTGAAAACAGAGATAGTAAGAGTTTGACAGAAACCAGATAAAGTAACAGGAAGGAAGAAGAAGTAGAGTCTGTTTAACTTTTACTGAGCAGGAAGAATAAAATTTAAAAAAAACAAGGTGAGAGAAATTATTTTTCATTTTCTGTAACTGCTGGGGTCACTCTGTAATAATGTGAGTCATTCATCAAATTAGTTATCCTGTCTTACTCTCCACTGCAGTAATTATCTCCATGATATGGAACCATGGTCCAAACTATACATGGACAGTATAGAGTCTATTTCACATACTCTCCCTCATCGGCTGTCTGAGAAATGCTCTTTAAAGGTGCAGTGTGTAAGATTTAGTGCCATCTATAGGTGAAGTTGCACATTGTATCCATCACCTCACCCTTTGCTTTTTGAGCACACAGGAGAACCCAAGGTAGCCCTCAGTTGCCATTAATGCTAAAACAGATGTTTTGATAGTCTACTCTGGGCCACTCTAAAAAACATGGCCGCCCACGTGGAGAGGATCCGCTCCCTGATGTAAATTTGCATTAAAGGGCTCATTTTTGCGTCTTGTAAAAACAAAGTCATACACTCAGGCAATTATACCTTCACAAAAATGCCAGTACATCATTTTTATCTACACAGTGAAGTCACTGAAATCTTTCACACTGCACCTTTAAGTGGGGAAATGAAGAAGGGAGATGTATTTGAGCTGTGACTCCAAATTGTTCGAGCTCTGAAACAGAAAATCAAACCGTCCGAGCAGATGTTTCTTTACTCCAACTGGGGAATTCCTTTGCCAGTAAATCCCCCATTACAGCATCATGCAGACAACAACGGGCAGCAGGCTGGAGTCTGTCAAATCGATAGCACCTCCATGTGCATCTCTGCCAAAACAACGTCCAGTGACGACATGAAAGGCCTGTTGCAGACGCCATGGAACTTTCCAACAAGTTCAGTGCAGAAAGCTGTTGACCCTAAACTCATTGAACCTGTTTTGCAACAGTGTCGCAAAACGTGACATTCACTTGATCTAGATGAGAGAGACTGCTGTAAGGTGTTGTCTTACTTAACCACTGAGAATTGACCAAAACTAAGGAGCAGCTTCGCAACAGGTGCAGTGTGTAAGATTCAGTGACATCTAGAGGTGAAGTCACATGTTGTATCCATCACCTCACCCTCATCCCTCTGAGCATGCAGGCGAACATAAGGTAGACTTCAGTTGTCATTAAAACTCAATAGATGTTTAGTACCTCCACTCTGGCCTACTGTGAAAAAACATGGCAGCCCCTGTGGAGAGGACCCCTCCTCAAGTAAATATACATTAATGGGCTCATTTCAAGGTAATGGGAAAGAATAATAGATTTAGGTTATTATGAAAATGTCAGTATGTAATTATCTTGTCATATTATCTTCTACCAATAGAAGTGACAAAAATGACCATAATCTTACACACTGCAGCCTTAATCAAAAGATGGTCCAGTTTAAACCTGAGATAGTACAGAATATTTAACGATAAACAAAAAAAGACCTGCAGGGGGCGATGCTACGTAAGGAAATATCCCCTTTTATACTTAATTAGCGGATTGGTCAATTAGCATATGTAAAGAAACTAATGCAGATTTTCTTCTATCCGTTAAATGGTGGATGCATTACAGGGCATCATCGCCATCTACTGTTAAGGAGTGTGAATTACAAAAAAATCCTCTTCAAAATAAAATAAAAGCATAGTAAATTTGTTATACTATAATGTTTTATCTGTCGAAGGCCCCCGTCTGTGACCCACTTTTGGGTCGCCATCCACCAGTTGAGAATCACTGATACACCTTTATACTCAAGAATCTCTGGTACAGAAGGCTATTAATGGGTTCACAGAGGATGCATGTGTATGTCTCCTATTTACGTATTCTGTCATGACTTATTCAAATCATCATATGGTCAATAAGCATGTGTAAACAATGTAAGAACAATATGTATGCGTGTCTCCTATTTACAGGTTATGCCAAAAATATTCTCCATCTGTCATGACTAATATAAATTATATGAAGAGAGACATTTAAAATGATGGATGACAAGCAAATTTACATGACAACCAGAATGACAGTCTTGACACAAGCCAGGAATACTTTTCTTTAAGCCAGGTACATCCTGTTGGTTCGGATGAAAGCACTTTGTGAAGGATAAAGTCATGCAAAGCAGTGTTTGAAAAGTTGTCGTCATGAATAACTGCCAGAACGCGGTGAACCGCTCAGCCGTCGCCGGCGCCGTGTCCTCCCTCCCGTGCTGATAATAATTTTTGCTGACAGACAGTCCCTTTCCCAAAACCCCTTTATCACCCATTCTCCAGGACATATTTTTGAAGCATGTCACGGGAAGGTCTCTCTCCTTCAGTCACGGGAGGGGACGCTATCCACATGTTTCCAGGTGTCACGAACGTACGCCGCCGCTTGCCCCATTCAGGGTCGGCGATAAGGCAAAAAAGTTGACAGAGAAAGGGGAAATGATAACACGGCGTCCCTCGACTCGTTATTGAACTGTGGAAAGCTGACAAATACAAAAAGGAGATGAAAACAGAGCATGTCACTTCTTCAATTTCACGCAAGGCTGCCTTGCATCATTGCGGCGTATCCCCGTAATAAAGAGCCTTTGCGTTCTGAATAGTGATTACCGCCCCTGCGTCAATTTGCCGCTCATCCATAGCTAGTCCAAGTATTCTTTGTTGCCTCATACCTGACCTCATTGCGGTCATTTGAGGACACCTTGATGAAGGCTTTGCATATGTTCCACTTGGAAGCAGTTTTCTTTCTTTTCCAACTCTGTCTTCGTGCTATTGACTGGGACACCTGAGCAACCCTCTGGGCTTGTGCACCAGCCAAGGGGCAACCTCCGTTGCAGACGGATGGAGCACAATAGGAAGTGAAAAAACGTGCAGGGTGGCCACTGGGGGCTGATGCCAATAGGTAGCAAATCCCCATGCTAAATCTTTAGAGGTGAATTACTGTGCACAGGGTGAATTTTTCGCTTATTTTTGTCATATCGACTTTCGAAATGATGCATAATTAAGTTTGTGGTCTCTTGACTGACACCCGAGCCGACCTGGCACGTACCACCGATGAGGCGACGGCACCATGAGCCGACCCACAGGTCCGTGTGCGTTCTTCCTCTTTTCCCCCGTTTTTGAATGAACCAGGAACAAGGAGGAGTTAGGATTCTGAAAGATGGCTACGAGGGACTCGCCCACAATTTGCCACAAAACCACTCCGCTGAAAGCAACGGGTGACGTCACGGACGCAAATCCATCTTCATATACAGTCTGTGGCACTGGCAAGAGGTAAAGGGAAGAAAGCGGTGTGAGAGGAATTAGGGCTGACAAGGACACCTGTCAAAGCAGCAGGCAGGATGCCCAACGTGGTCTCGCAGCTGATCGATACGGGACTGACGTCGTAGACAGATTCCCACACACGTGCACGAGCATCGTGCACGGAAGCTTACAGCTTCCTCCTCCACTCCCTGATTAGCCTAACTCACTTATTTACGTGTCCACTTATGCCAGCAAGAAAAATGTCCCCACATCAGCATTGTGCTGCCAGGGTCCGTGTTTGCCATTAAGCTTTTGATTGCATTATGGGACATAAGCATGATTGATGCAGGTGGGGAAATGGTGATGCTGCAGAGAGAAGACAGTGCAGAGGAATCAGTCCATTTGCAGATGGATCATGATGATGATTGTATGCACGCATCTTTATTGAGGGGAGACTGTTGATAGCTAGATGAGCAGCTCCAGCTTTTCATATTGATAGATTGCAGAAGGAATTCATTTTGGGTGTCTAGGATATTATGGGATGAGTATTTGAGAGATATGGCTTGGTTGTTGAAGGGAAGATATGAGGAAGTCATTCCCTGAAAAATAAAAGAGCATGCTCTTGAATAAAGATAAGACGGAAACCTTGTGGCCAAAAGGCTAAATAAACTCTCGAGGGTGGGAGAGACTTGGAGCAATCTGTTTGTGAGCTGCAGGCAAACAACCTTCAATCTCCCTCAGTGCAACTGGACGCCTTTACATGCAACTTTTTCAGACTGAGCAATGGGAAAAGATAGCATTGGGCTTTTAAAAGTCACTTTACATTTGCATAAATTGATTTTTAAAGGTGCAGTGTGTATGATTTGGTGACATCTTCCGGTGAAGTTGCATATTGTATCAGCCCTCAGTTGCTATTACAGCTCAAAAGATGTTTAGTACATCCACTCTGGACTATTGTAAAAACATGGCAGCTCCCATAGGGAGGTGCTGCTCCAGATGTAGATACACGTTCTATAAATGTTACAAAACAATTACATACCGACATTTTATTTATTCATTTTTTCTCTACCTTAGGTTCTCCTGCATGCTCAGAAGGGTGAGGGATACAACATGCAACTTCACCTCTAGAGGTCACCAAATCGTACACACTGCACCGTAGAACAGCCTGAAAATGAGATGTTTCATTGCTTACTCACTTGCATACTGCTTGAAGACAGATTTGCCCTATGAAGAAAATAATCTGCCTCCCAATAATCCCCTTGTAAATTCATTAATTCATAGCCCGATCAACTGAGTAAGGACTCATTTACTATTATAATATGGCATTTGCCCTTTACATTAGGCAAAGATGCTGAGTCAGAGCATTATTCTACATGCTCATTGCCTGAACCCACTCCTTGGGGCAGCAGATGATGATGACCATGACTGATGATGACTTGGTTGTGCTGCTCTTGCCATTTCTGTTTCTCCAACCTAACATAGAGATTACTTCCAAATCACTTCTGATTAAATCAGATGTGCGCCTGATGCTCCTGTTGTTCTTTCGTTCCCATGATGGCTCTGTCACAATTGCTCAGTGTCGGCATTTAATTCACTCCAGAGCTCCGGCTCCTCTGATATGACTCCTGACTTTGTTCTTGCAACTAAACATTAGGCACAAGCGCTGCCGCCGCCGTCATGTTTGAGGCGATTTGGTTATGTCTGCCATTGCTCCGCACTCAGAGATAGATGACAAGCCTGTGTTGTGGAGCTCTGCTCCAGTGCAGTGATTCTCAACTGGTGGGTCAGGACCCAAAAGTGGACCCTTTTCAGAGGGTCGTGGGCCTTTGACTGGAAAACAAAAGTTGCTGCTGTGCTTTTGTTTTGAAAGGGATTTTTCATGCATGGGAGTGTTGTCCATTCACACACGTTAAAGGTGCAGTGTGTATGATTTCTGTCCATTTTTGTCACTTTTATCTGTAGAAACAGAATTCCAAAACAATTATATTGACATTTTTGCAAAGGCTTAATCACCCAAATGTATGACTTATCTTTAAATAACGCTAAAATCACCCCTTCATTGTACATTTACACGTATATTTTACACGTACATGTATATTTCTCCTACATGCTCAGAAGGGTGAGGTGATGGATACAACGTACAACTTTAGATGTCAACAAATATTACACACTACACTTTCAACAGTTGGTGGCGATGAAGCCCTGTAATACTAATATACAGGTAGAAGATAACTAGCAACGTTTGTTTACATATGCTAAGTGATCATGGCAAAATGCAAATATGACACTTGCTACATGAAATATGGATTTTCTTATATTGCTTTGGGCTGCAGCTCGTCATTAAGAGGTGGGTCCCGAAACCAGACCAGTTGAGAACCATTGCGCCAGTGCAGTGAGCCAAAAGTTTTTGTTAAACTGGTTGTTTTTGTTAAAATCATTAAACTGTGATATTCTGTACTATCTCAGTTTTAAACTACATCATCTTTTCATTAAAAGTGCACACTGCACCTCAGAGCTGGAGCACAGACATAGTTGTGGGTGGGCCCATTGTATTGTAGCATATCCCACAGTGTGTGCCAGGTCGGCCCAGGTGTCATTCAAGAAGCCACGCCCCTTAATGCAGATAAAGTGAGTTGGAAAAATGAATTGACAGATTGAGACCAAAAGTGCAGTTTGTACCAGACCTAAAGTTGCAGTGTGTAAGATTTAGGTAATTTTTGTCACTTCTAAAAACAATGACATACTGACATTTTCATGAATTTATGACGTAAATGTTTTTTTTTTCCCTCATTACCCTTAAATGATCCCATTAATGTATATTTGCATGAGAGTGGAGGTTGCCATGTTTTTGGCATGTTGATGGATACAACATGGAACTTCACCTCTAGATGTCTAAATATTTTGTCACTTCTAGTGGTGGAAAGAAAATGCAACAAAACAATGACATACTGACATTTTCATAATCACCGCAATGTTTTATTTATTTTTTTCCATTTCCTTTGAATGAGCCCATTAATGTATATTTACACAATGAACGGGTCCTCTCTACACGGGCCTATGTTTTTACAGTCGCTCAGAGTGGAAATGCCAAACATCTTTTGAGATTTAATGACAACTGAGGTCCATAGGTTCTCCAACATGCTCAGAAAGCTAAGGGTGAGGTGATGAATGCAGCATGCAACTTCACCTCTAGATGTCACCAAATATTACACATTGTACCTTTAAATCAACTTGAGAAGTTGAACATTTTCGTCGAGTTTGGCTCGTCATCACGAGGTGATGGTGGGTCCAGAAGCCAGACCAGCCGAGAACCACTGCTCCAGTGGTTGCGCTGACAACCGCAATGCAAGGCAGTCCCCGCAAAGTGTAAGCAATGTGGGTTGATCAGCAACCACCTATTCTGAGGAGCCAGCCTAATGGAACAAACCCACAATCACACAAAGGTTTGACAGAAGGGACCAAATCCAGAAGCAATGTCCATTCTTAGTAGAAATATCCCTGTTGTGTAACCCTGCAGATTTATGTCATCACTACTTCCTGACATCGTAAGATTTTAGGACAAACTCTTTTTAAATAGCAAGAATAAGCCTGTGCCAACGGAAACTAGTGAGGCTATTAATAATTCACGGTCAAACAATCACACAGAGACAGGTTGTCAGTTACCACGTTTTCCCCGTTGTGTGAGAATGCAGAATAGTCGTCGCTGCAGGGGAGGACGATTCCATACCTCTTTTCGTTCTATTCTCAACTTCCTCCCTGTTTTCCCTGATGGACCATCTGACCATGCCGCTCTCCAGTCCCCCTAGGCAGAGCTATAGTGACAGACAAAGGTCATTAGTAACCGTCTGGACATTCTCCCAACTGTGGGACAACCACTCAATATCAGGCCATGCTCAAATCATATTGTATTTCCTAGAAACCGATGATGGCTGGCACCTCTGTTGACAAGTGTAAGACTCTATGTCCCCTTTGCCTCAGCCCTGATGAGATCCTGAGAACCCCGGACACCTTGTGCCTAACACCCCGGCAGTCATCTCTCTGAGGCTGATAGTGGGATGGATGGATGGATGGATGGAGGGAGGGAAGCAGGGCTGCAATGAAGGGACACACTAAGGCGGCAAAAGGCTCTTAGCAAGTCCTTGCCCATGCAAGCGCTTTGATACACATGAGAGTTGCAAGAGGTGCACAACTGGGGGCTTGGTGAGAAGTAAATGTGGTCAGCAATGTGAGACCATAGACCAACGCCCGTTGGTTTCTGCAGAGAGCTTTTGCAGCAAATTGGGTCAGGTCACTCATTGGCCATCTTGCCAATGCCTAACTCTTCCTACTTCGTGGTTCATCCAAAAACGGGAAAAGAGGTGAAGCACAGACATAGTTGTGGGTGGGCTCATTGTATTGTAGCATATCCCACAGTGTGTGCCAGGTCGGCACAGGTGTCAGTCAAGAAGCCACGCCCCTTAATGCAGATAAAGTGAGTTAGAAAAAGGAATTGACAGATCGAGACCAAAAGTGCAGTTTGTACCAGACTTTAAAGTTGCAGTGTGTAAGATTTTGGTCATTTTTGTCATTTCTAAAAACAATGACATACTGACATTTTCATGCATTTATAATCACATAAATGTTTTTTTTTTTTTTTCTCATTACCCTTAAATGATCTCATTAATGTATATTTACATGAGAATGGAGGTTGCCATGTTTTTGGCATGTTGATGGATACAACATGGAACTTCACCTCTAGATATCAATAAATCTTTTGTCACTTCTCTTGGTAGAAAGAAAATAGAACAAACAGACATTTTCATAATCACCTCAATGTTTTATTTTTTCCATTACGCTTAAATGAGCCCATTAATTTATATTTACATTATGAGCGGGTTGTCTCTACGGAGATGCTAAAAATCTTTTGAGTTTTAATGACCACTGAGGTCTATAGGTTCTCCTGCATGCTCGGAAAGCTATGGGTGAGGTGATGGATACAGCATGCAACTTCATATCTAGATGTCACCAAATCTTACACACTGCACCTTTAAACATGTTTAATTCACCTCTATACTAGAACATTTTAACATGAGAGTATATGGGGATTGACTCACTTTTGGAGCCAACCCCAAGTGGCCACCCTGTGAACTGCAAGTTTTTTTCATTTCCCTATTGGCCTCATCTGTCTGCACTGGAGATTGCCCCTTGTGTTAGACACACATGGTACCGCATCCAATCCTCTTCAACACCAAAGTGGCTCATGTTGATCACTGTGACCGTTAGATTTCAGGTGGCATGTCCTTTAAAGAACCATTTAATAAATGATGACCTGTAATGGCGGCTGTTTCACAAGTGCATTTAACCTGTGAGCGCCGCTGTCATTTTCTCACTTATGTGGGCGCTAAAAGGCACCAGGCCCCATTTGCTGTGGATGAGTAGTGCAGATGAGTATCCATCCCAGTGGTTGGATTACAGTCTGACTAAAGCTAAATTGAGGCTATTTTAAGAGGGGAAACCACTGATCTTCTCCACACTTGATGCCTCCCGTTTAATGTAAAGGGGCAGGAATCCTATCAGAGTGAGGCAGGTAGCGTAACAGTGTGAGATCCATGTGCCCACCAGCCCGTCTTGAGTGTCTACTCCAATTATGATGCTCCCTTTAACGCACCTTCCAGAGTGTTGCTGCCTCTTCTTTGGCGCCATGAGGCTCAATTACAGCCCTTCTTCGGAAAGTGGCATCTAGATGTAAACACAACTGCCTTGAGGAAGGAACAGCAGCAAGAACAAATAAGGGGGGAAATGAAATGTTGAACAACAGGGCATCAATGTGGTGGTTTTGGAGGAGGACTATGCAAACATTTCTGAATCCACGACTCACTGATGGATGGATAGAATAATCGAATCTTTGGAGGTGCAATGTGTAAGATCTAGAAACATGTTCTCGTGAAGTTGCATCACCTCACCCTCACCCTTCTGAGCATACAGAACCTAGAGAACCTATGGTAGATTTCAGTTGTCATTTAAGCTCAAAAAGATGTGTAGTATATATCCATTCTGGGCTTTTGTTAATACTTGGTGGCCCCCATAGGGTGGACCTGCTCCTCATGTAAATATACATTAAAGCAGTGATTCTGAACTGGTGGCTCGGGACCCAACAATGGGTCACAGACTGATTTTCAGTGGGTCGCAGGCCTTTGACTGGAAAGTAAGTTGCTGCTGAGCTATTATGTTGAAGAGGATTTTTAATGCATCGAAGTGTGTTCCATCCACACTGCTTAATAGTCAGTGGCGATGAAGCCCTGTAATGCAGTTTCACAGATAGAAGAAAACGTAAGTTTAAAAAAATATGTTTACATATGCTAATTGACCAAGTATGACACCGGCTACATGAAACATGGATATGGATTGATTTGGGTCATGGCTTGTCATTAAGGGGTGATGGTGGGTCCCGAAGCCAGACCAGTTGAGAACCACTGCATTAAAGGGGTATTAGGGTATTTCAAAAAAGTCATGTATTGACTGTATTGGGTGATTATACATTTGTAAAAATGGCTTTATACAATTTTTTTGTGATTCTATTTCTATAGATAGATGTGACAAAAATCACAAATCTTAAACACTTTAATTCATGTTTTGCTGAAACTGTTGATTAAGGAACTGATGTAACATACACTACTTCACATTCACGAGATGCACACACACAGACACACACACACTTGCTTCCTGTGATGGTGTCTATAGGGCAGCTAGACATGAAAATATCAGGTGATGAGTTGAAGGATGATCACGTCATTTTCATACATGTCTTTTCCGCATTTTTACTATTTGTTTTTGCCTATACAAATAACCATTTAATCAAATCGAATTGATGAAAATAATCGATTGATGAATCTATTACAAAAATAACTGATAGCTGCAGCTCTGAAATAGAGTATAAGCTCATTGTACCTGGGCAGGTAGTCAAGGCTGGCACAGCAATAGGATTCCAGTTCCCTAGGTTTGCAGACTTAACCAACATTTACATTTATTTATGCGGCAGCTCGCTCCTGAAACAGGCCCCGTGATACCCCGCCAGTACCATCTCATCTGCTACTGTGACTTGTGTAGACTCAGATTCTCACCTTAGGTCCCCTTACTTAGACAAGAGTTGAATTATGCATGATCCGCGCACACACACACACACACGCACACACACACACACACACACACACACACATTAGACTGAGAATATATTAGTGATAACCTGCAACAACATTATTGTGTGGGACTGTATTGAAGTTTAACTCTGTGTAGCTGCACTCTCATGCTTTGTCAAAGGAAGTGGAGGTGCTTCACATTTATGGTCAGACACTAAAACAGGGACCTTTACTGTATTATCATTATCTACTATAGAGTCGCCGTAAATCTCAATGCACTGTAAAAGAATATCCCATCCACCTCACGGCTTGAAACGTTTGGGTTATGTACATAATCAAATTGCCTTGTAAATGCATGAATTAAATGCTTGTCCTTGTGGTTTGAAGTCGATACTACTGGGCATTTCACGAGCTGCACTGTTTCATACATGAAGCTAGAAAAATATGGGCCGAAATATGCCTTTATTTTTGAAATGCTTCTGTTTCCTGTGTGTGATTCTGTCAAGCTTGATGTTTACATATGAGGAAGCACAGCTGTGTGCCGTAGCCTCGGTTCACAGTGCCTCCCCTCACTTTCTTAGCCTTCAAAATAAAGGTTGCACTTTGGAAAACCATCGCCTTTTGTTTCCAGACCAATTTAGCATATGGGAACTGTTTGTAATTATTTATTGAAATGGACCGCAATTGTCTACAAAACAAAACTATATAATTTTAGAATATTATTATCATTTTCTATCCTTTGTGCAGAATGTTAAAACATTTTTCTGACACATTTGATAATTACGTATTATAAAGTTATGTTGTTTTCACCTCCATTTGAGTTTATTGATAAGATGGTGCTCGGAGTATTTGTTGCTGAGTTAGAGATGACATAGATCACATGAGTCAAACATGTGGCCTGCGGGCCAAATGTGGCCCGCAAGATCATTTTATGTGGCCTGCGAGAGCTTAAAGGCATTTGATTGTCTACAAATAAAAGTCTAAAGCATTAATTGCCAATGAACTCTAGTGAGTTACAGAAGCCACTTTTTATGTGTAGCAATATATTCAGTGTGTTTAAAGGAGTAACATGTCTGGAAATGCATATACAATATTTGTTACTAAAACAGATTAATAATTCATCAAATATGAGGACAGTTATTTTGCAATATGTTTGGTAGTAATCACATTTAGTTGAATTATAACCGGCTCCTTGAGAACAAACATAATGCTGATGTGGCCCTCGGTGAAAATGAGTTTGACACCCCTGATATAGACAATACAAAAATAAATTGCCCATAAGATGTTTTGATTCAGCGATTCGCACGAAAAGACCAGGAAAATACATTTCCATGTTACCTTTCACCTGAGTGTTTCTTCCAGGTCTGCTTCAGTCATGGTATGGTAAGTGTTGTGTAAAAAGCACAAACAGCCTCTAACAGTTGGCCGGGTTCCACCGTAAATGTGCATCTTGGCTGGCAACACTTAGTAAACAACAAAATGGCTGGAGGTATGAGGGAACGGCAAATCCGTGTTAATCGGCTGCCGAGGAAAGCAAACAGGGTTAATGCCAAGGTTGCAGAGATTAATATGAAATGTGATTTGCCACAGATTACTGATTATCTGATGAAACGCATAATTACTTGTGTCAACCAATGAAAAGGTCAAATTGACTCAATGCTGTTTTGTTTCTTGCTGTTCGGCTCATAACGGAGAACAATAGACATGTATAATTCAAAGGATTATTCAGCTGATAGAATGCCATTCTTTCTTATACAATCAAAAATGTTAAGACATTAAAGGTGCAGTGTGTACGATTTTTGTCAACACTATTGGTTGAAAATATATTACAAAACAATGACATAATGACATTTTCAAAATCACTTTGTACTTTTTTCCATTACCCGTAAAGGTGCAGTATGGATGTCATTTTTATCACTTCTAAAAATATTACAAAACAATGACATACTGACATTTTCATTCATTCATAATCACCTAAATATATATATTTTTTTCCCATTACACTTAAATTAGTCTATTAATGTATTGTTACATGAAGAGCGGGTCCTCTCTATGGGGGCCGCCATCTTTTTACAGTAGCCCAGAGTGGACGTACTCAGCTTATTTTGAGCTTTAATGACAACTGAAGTCCACCACAGGTTCTCCTGCATGCTTGGAAGAGTAAGGGTGAGGTGATGGATACAACATGCAACTTCATCACTAGATATCACCAAATCGTACACACTGCACCTTTAAATGAGCCCATTCATATATATTTAAATATGGGGGCCGCCATGTTTTTACAGTAGCCCAGAGTGCACGTACTAAACATCTTTTGAGTTTTAATGACAAGTGAGGGCTACCACTGGTTCTCCTGCATGCTCAGGAGACTTCACCTCTCAATGTCACCAACTCTTACACACTGGTACTTGTTTAAGTATCACATGTATAATGCACGGCTGCTCCAAACATATTCCACTGAGCAATGGCCCTATTAAAAACCTCTGTTGCCTTATAAGTCTCTCAACCGCAGTATATTTCAATCACCACGCACTGAAATTTAACAGGCTCGCTCAGAGTGAACCGCTGATGTGACAAATACAGAACAACCAGAGCTGCATAATAGTTTACATTCGACTGAACAATGACTCAGCGTGAGTGTAAACCTACGATTTCCTGCCTGTTCCCGACTTAGGTCTCTGGACTCTGTCTTCCTGTGTCATGTGTCTGCATAGGAGAGTAAAACCCACTTTGTTGCCCTCACCCTAAGCCTCTCTGACTGCCCATTACTCCATTCACATATCTACGAGGCAAAGACTTTGGCTTAATGAAATTGTATCATGAGAGTTGCCATGCCTACAGGGTCTCCTTGTTCTCTATAATTGCTTTTGCTGCCATTTGCCCGACCCTCTCTTACTCCTTAAGACACTGACCAAAAACAGGCCGTTCTCCCATATCTCCACCTCAGGAGACCTCTCACCAGCAGATGACCATTCGAGATCCCATTAGAAGCACAGAGGCTTAATTTGAGCTCCACTCATTAAAGATTGTTGGGGACGAGGCTGAAATGCTGAATAAGAGGGCCAGTGCAGTCAACATACTGGAAATGTATAGACCTGACAGCAGGTGATGAGACATTTGATTAGACTTGACATTCATACAACATTCCCAAAATATGTTTTTTTTTTTTTTTTTTTAAATGCTTCCATTTCCTGTGTGTGTGATTCTGTCATGCTTGATGTTTACTTGCTAGGACACCCAGCTGCGTCCGGTAGCCTTCGTTCACAGCACCTCCCCTCGCTTTCTTTCAGCCTTCAAAATAAAAGTTCCACTTTAGAAAATCACCCCCATTCGTTTCCTCTGAGTCCATTTGAGTGTCTTGATAAGATGGTGTTTGGAGTAATTGAATAAAATAGAATGTTTCTCATTGATCCCACAATGGGGACATTCACTGACTAAAATAAAGATAATATAGATAATACATGAATAGATAGCCCATATTGAATTTTCATTAATTTCATGGAATGATAACAATGGGTCTTGATATAACAAAGTTTGTTTGGCCCCTGGTAACAATTTGGGTTTCTTATGTGCCCCCACTGGTTTACAGTATATGAGGCTTTTCCAATGTATCCTTCTATCTAGATCAGGGTGTTGAACATATGACACTCCAATCCCCAATCCCGTGGGATGATTTTGGAAAGTGTAAAAAATAAGAGTTTATGCTGGTTATGTTGAGAAGAGACATTTTCATCTTTCATTTTATTTCATTTCATTTTAAATTGGTAGTATAATATAGATTATTCTCATTAAGTAGGTACAAAGGAGTGTAAGATTTGATGACATCTACAGGTGAAGTTGCATATTGTATCCATCACCTCACCCCTCCCATCTGAAAATGCAGGAGAACCTATGGGAGCCCTGGGTTGCCATTCAAGCTACTTAGTACGTCCAATCTGGGCTATTGTAAAAACATGGTGGCCCGCATGTGGAGGACCCCCTCCTAACGCAAATATAAAATAAAGGGCTAATTAAAGGGTAATGTAAAAAGCAGGTCATACATTGAAGTGATTATACATTTGTATAATTGTCTTTATAATTCTATTTCTTCAAACAGAATTGACAGAAATCTTACAAACTGCACCTTTAAATTCACAACTGTACTTTTTTGAACTAAAACAATAGGAACATTTGAAGTTGATGTAGTTTCTAGGTCATCAGGCTATACTTTTACTGGTCCCGCCCACTTTAGATCAAATGTAGCCCCATAGTGGCCCCTGAACTAAACTGAGTTTGACACCCTTGATACCCCATTACCCTTACGTGAGCCCATTAATGTATATTTACATGAGGAGCGGGTCCTCTATAGGGGGGCCGCCATGTTTTTACAGTAGCCCAGAGTGGACGTACTCAACATGAATTTGAGTGTGTGTCTGTTTACTCTCCTCCAGCCCTATTCACTCTACATCTTACAAGCTCTTGTGGCTGTCAGTCACCTTATCCCCACAATGGCTCCCTGCCACCTGCTGGTATCTGACGTATTGATATAGATTAGTGTCAGAGAGAGAGAGAGAGAGTGAGAGAGAGCGAGACGCATTAAATGGTGAGATAAAACTCGGTTAACCCTCTCTCACGTGGGAATCCATTTCCATCAAGTTCCTCTGCAAACTATTTATGTTCTCCGCCTCCCACACGCCTATTAACCTTTTGTTTCACTCAATTGGATTTGCAAATGATTCTCTTGTGAAGGCGAAACCCGGGGATAAATTCTCCTCCGGACGGAGGTAATTGTCTATCGATGGAGATATAGCAGGTTGAAGTGGCAGCTCATGTGAGACTCTCAGAGACTCTCACATGTGTGCGCATGTGTGTGAATGTGTGTTAAGAAATGCTACACACACACACACACACACACAATCCCTCATACTCTGAGGACTGCTGCTTCAGGAGAAAGAGAGACAGGCAGGCCACAGGAGAGGTGACAGCATCCAAGCCAAGGTGACCCTCTTAAATCTATCAAGTGTGGGCTCGGCTTAGAAATACGACAGACTACCGAGGCAACAGCAGCACACACTAAATATAGTTTATGTCTGGGCATGGGGCATCCACTCTCCAATGGGACCTCATGTATTCTGATGTTGTTTCGGTGCTTTAAGGCCCAGACTGCTGCTGCTGTGTTCTTAAACTGACAAATTAGACAGGACATGGTGCAGCTCAATGAGAAGATATAGTGTATAATCTTTTTTTATGATATTTTATTTTATTAACTTTATTCAATGTTATTTTTTAATTCATAGCACTTTAACACAACCATATAAGTCCAACTTGCTGTACAAAAAAGGACATGCATCATAAAATACATATAAATATGATTACAACTGGTTAGAAGACCTAAAATGAATAAAAGTAAAAATCAACAAATAATCCTTACAATCTGCCATTGTATGTCACTGTATCAATTGTTATAAACTCAGATATGGGGATATTTCATCATGGCATATGTTGCATGCTTGTTTGAAATAGCCACTACGTCAGGGTCACGCCCACGTCCTTATATGGTGGCGCATCTCGTGCTATTTTATCGTATACACTGTCTGAAGAGTCTCGAACAGCAAAAATTAGACCTTGAGGCAGCGGCAGCAGCAAACTCCAGCATATCTGAAAGCAGCGTCAGTCTGCAGCCACTTATCTTATCTTAGCCCGGCTCTAATTGGCTGATGTCAATTGGTCCTGAACTAATCACAATCGTCTGATATGTAACATCAGAACACAAATGATTTAACTTTTAGTGAGTGACGCCTCCAATTACTTTATATTCACCCAGTCATTCAATGTAATCACTTTTGTAGCAGTGATTACATGTGACAATGTGGGGTTCAGTATCTGGCCCAAGGGCACCTCAGCATGCAGAGTTGAAGGAAAGGTGGGAATCAAACCCTTGACCTTCAGGTCAGAGGATAGCTCCTCTCACTCCTCAACCACAGCTGTTGACTGTTTTCCTAATTTTGTGCTAAGCGAACAAGCTTTGTTATTGCAAGGCATGATGGGTAATTGTATTGATCTCGGCATACACCTAAGCAAAAGAGGCCATAATTCATGATCATTCATTAATACAAAATTAGAATGAAAATAAATAAATATATGAATACAAGTATAATAATAATTCATCATGAATGCCTTTGCAACATTTTATTTGGACACACTTTCACATTTTTTATAGGTTAGGGAAAATGTTTCATAACCACATGCAGGGGTTTTGACACTGCAAATGACTATTATGAGGATTTCTGTAAGCATCTTGTGTACATGTGGACTCAAAGTGCTGCCACATTATATTAATGTTTAGCCTGAGCCTCTCAGCCAAGCTCCTCCCATCAGGACTTCTATTTACCTTCTTTAGATGTAATTAAAGAGTTCATCCTCTGGGATGCTGAGATCAGCCTGCTTCCTCTGATATGAGGCTAATTGAGACCACCACCTCCTTACATTCAAAAGGTCACAGGTGGCTCCTCCCCCTCCTGCGCCTTCATCGCAGCAAATCATGCTGTAGCGGGTTGACTGATCAATGGGAGTGTATTCAGTGAACCGTAACACCTCTGGGTCCCTGTCATTGGGTTGTCATTTGAAGGGCTTATATAACCAGTGGGACTTTTTGTGTGTTTCCACACACGTTCCACTTCCGTGCCCTAACCCCTCCCCCATTGGCGAAAGTGCCAGCACCTTCCTTCATTTACTTTGTGCGCACTAATTACAATAACTACACCTGTGGGATCCATTTTTTGGGTTTGACACGTTGGGTAATGGAGAGCAGCAATTAACCGCTGTGATTTGTTGTTCACTTTCAGCGCAGTCACGCAGGATGAGTGTGTTCTCCCTGCTCAGTGTGGGTACTTTGGTTTTTCTGAAGCGTGTTGTTAATAATGTAAAAACGTAGTATTTGAAGAATATGTTGTTATTTGTTTTTTCTCTTATTTCCTGAAGCTGATTTGAATATTTAGACATTTGGTATTCTCTCAATTCCTTGCTAGTGCTTTCCAAAATCCCAATTTTCATATATTTTATTATTGAATTTTACAGTCATAGCTGAAGGAATAATGAAAATAAATGGATGTAGAGATTAATTAATAATGACATTCTGCTATTTCTGGTTAATGCTACACTAAAATAAACATTAATTTAATCTCTCAGTAATGCAGGATCAGTCCTTAGATATGATCAATATTTAGATTAATACACAGTGGTAAAACATTTTCCACAGTATTGGAAGCTTTAATGATGTTGGAATATCTCTATGAGAGATGTCACCAAAAACAATGCTTAATAGCGCCCCCTCTGTCAAACAATGTAATATTCTCTCAGCAAACAGCCAACTAAACCTTCGGAAAACATTTTGGAAAACACGATGAAATTATGACTCTTTTAGTTGATTGTTTAGTAACTATTATGTTTCACTATTCAAATATGTCAAAGAGTTGGGCCCCGCCCCCTTAAATTAAACTTTAAATTCAACAGTATTATAATCATTATCTATATTACGGTTATTTGTAACACAACTGAATATGAAATATGTTTAATAAATGAAAAACTCTTAATAGAAAACATTCTCAAAAACATTGTTTACTAATTGTATTCTTGCTTTTTATTTTAATTAGTGAATACTCATGTTTGTACTTCCTGTGTAAAAAATCTACCTTCCCATTGTCTGAGCTCGCCATTGTTGCATCTGTCTGTGTGTGTGTGTGTGACAGCATGTTTGTTTGTGTTGGTTTGTGAGCAACAACCCACCTCAGCCTCTAATTGGCTCACCATGAAGTCTGACTCTACTTTAGCCAATCATCATCAGGTACACACTTATCTCCGCCTCTTCAGGAAAGGATCATATAGCAACAGCTTCCATCACTGATAAACCACAATTAAATAGCTTTTGTATTTGCATTGTTGACATAGTCAATTTGTGCCCTCCTACAGTGTTTGCCCTAGGTGTACACACACACACACACACACACACACACACACACACACACACACACACACACACACACACACACATACTCTCCTCAAACACTTAGAGGAGTAGAAGTCATGTGTTTCTTTAAATGACAAGTCATGATTAGAACTGAACTATTACTTTCTGATGCGCGCTCTCAGTCCGCTGCTAGGAGAGTGTTCACGTGAACGAGCATGCTCCTGTCTGTATGTGTGTGTGTGTGTGTGTGTGTGTGTGCGTGTGCACATGGATCGAGACTCTATTGTGCGACAGAGAGCAGAGGGCAAATAGAACTGCGACCATGTAGACACAGAAATGACATGTTGACATATAAAAAAGATATATGACATATGTTTTCAGTTTGTTTGATAAAAGAAAAAGGTATAGACCTGTTCTAAATAGGAAAAAAAGCTTATTATAAATGACGTCTTTTGTGATCTGGCGCTATACAGAAAAAGTATCTATTCAATTAACTTGATCTTGCAGGGGGGGGGGGCAGGCGGGCGGTGTCGTTAGGGGGAATCACTGTGCTATTACAAACCCATTACAGGCGTGTCCCACAAAATGGAGCCTTTGTGTCCAGGTGATTGACAGCTGCCAGCAGATGAGAGATGTCTCTGCATTTCCATTAAGGTGCATTCTTCAGGGCAATGGACTCCCCTTCTCTTGTCCTTTAACATCAAGTGGGTACACAGAAAAAAAAAAAAATCAATGCTGCTTTATTGTGGTGCCTTGAAGGAGGGTAGAATCCAGGGAAGGGAGGGAGTGGGGGCGAGGCATGCGAGGATATCATGGGGAAATCAATAGATAGTAAGTAACAATACAAATAATGAAAATAAAAAAGATTTCTCTCGCAACCTTTTGTTGAATGCGTGTCCTCTCGGAGGAAAAGGCTGAGCTGGCAAAAATAAAAGGGGCACTTACTGTTTTGCTCGGTCATGTTTCATTTTACAGCCGTGGTAATGGCAAAGAGATGTGCTGACATCATTCCAAGAAGCCAGAGGTGAATAGAGCACCCGCATGGTGAGAGGTCCAGCAGAGGGGAGGATGGAGGAGGTTCACCCACTGTACTCCACCTCATGGTTGTGAAAGATGGAGCCTTTTAAGTGAAAACTCGATGCGGCAGTTAAACCAGCTTTCTTCTATTGCACAGTGGAATATTGAATTGTGTCCGTGCAGGGCGCCACAGAAAATATTTATAGCTTTTCAATAGCTAATTTATTTCTTGGGGGGCCCGTGATCGAAGTCATGCTCACTCTCTGGAACCCATGTGAATCCTAGATGTTTCAAAGTTAGTGCTGACATGACACCAAAGCAGAATTAAAGGTCCAATGTGTAAGATTTTGTGACATCGAGAGGTGGAGTTGCACATTGTATCCATCACCTCACCCTCACCCTTCTGAACATGCAGGAGAACCTATGGTAGACTTCAGTTCTTATTAAAACTCAGTAGATGTTGAGTACATACAGTTTTACTACTGTACAAACATGGCGGCCTCCATAGAGAGAACCCACCTCCTCAAGTGAATATACATTAATAGGCTCATTTTAGGGCAATTGAAAAATCAATAAAACATTTCGGTGATTATAAATTCACAAAATAGTTTTGTAATATTTTTTACTAGTCAAAAAAATGACAAAGAAATGGCAGAAATCTTACATATCTGTGTAAATTCCTGAAAATGTCAGTATGTGATTGTTTTGAAATATTTTTAGAAGTCACAAAAATGGCCCAACTCTAACAAACTGTACCTTTAATGGGTTAAAGTCGCTCATCAAATAGACTCCGCCCACCATCAGGCAGACACTTACCTACTTTCCATCCACAACACTTAGATCCTCCAGCGCCCAAGGACATCAGCTGCTCGTTTACAATGTCCATCTGTCCGCTCCCATCTGTGCTTGGAGGGCCGTGGATTCGCTGTCCGCTCGCTCACAGGTGAACTTGACCGGTGATCAAGGTGAGCGACCACCTGCACTGGCGTGTGTGACAGTCGGGCCGAGCAGACTTCCAATGAAGATTCAAAGAGTCTCTGCTGAATGGGAATGGATTTAAAGAATGTCTGATTTTTGATGGCTTTGCCAATGGCGGCCATGTTGTCACCTCTGTTCTTTGAATGGCGGTTGGTTGGTTTTTGTTTGTTTGTTTCCCAGCACGGTGACATAACGACAAATTGGATTTAGATGAAACTTGGCGGACGTGTTTTTTTGAATACAAAACAATCACATACTGACATTGTCATGACTTTATAATCACCTCATTGTTTAAAATAAAATAAAAATATTCATTGAATGACCCCATTAATGTATATTTACATGAAGAGGGGCTCCTCTCCATGGGGGCAGCCATGTTTTTTTTTTTTTAAACAAGTGTGAACAACTGAAGTATACCATTGGTTCTCCTGCATGCTCAGAGGGGTGAAGTGATGGATCCAATGTGCAACTTCACGAATAGATGTCACCAAATCTTACACACTGTACCTTTAAAGCTGCGTTGTTTAAGATTTCGGTCAATTTTGTCATTTCAAAAAATAATACAAAGCAATTACATAATGACATTTCCATGACCTTTTTAATCACCTAGATGCATTGAATTAAAGATTATTTATCAAGTGAGCCCATTAGGGTATATTTACATGAGGAGGGGGTCCTCTCTATGGAGGCCGCCATGGTTATACAGAAGCCCAGAGTAGATGCACTAAGCAACTTTTGAGCTTTAATGACAACCGACAGCTACCATAGGTTCTCCTGCATGCTCAGAGGGAACCTGGAATGTGGATTGACAATAGATAGTATAAGAATCAGCCGTGGGTTCTGTAGTTATTCATAAAGTTTTTGAGAATTAAAGGTGCAATGTGTAAGCTTTGATGAGGTTTGCATGTTGTATCCATCACCTCACCCATCCCTTTTCCAGCATGCAGAAAGAAAGCCTTCTGTTGCCAATATAGCTCAGAAAATTATTGGCATGTCCTCTATGGGTTTCTGAAAAAAAAAATGGCGGACCCACGCTTGATATAGATATACATTCAAAGGCTCATTTTGGCTTAATGTGAAAAGATCTTCATACATTCAGATTTTTTCTACACATAGAAATGACAAACGTGTACCATAATCTTACACACTGCACCTTTAAATTAAGGGCACTCACTCTAATCTGAAGAGTGACTGACCTCTTTGCTTACATGTCAGCAGCCTGTCAACCTGAGGACACTCCCTCTAACATTCCTCCTAAAATCATGGTTCCACTGAATCAGCATTTTGACCGTTTCATAATTCAGCTGACTAATCCGGCAGTGGCACTTTATTGTTCACTGGTTTATTTTATTTTATTTTTTTACTTCCAGTGGCTCAAACACGACAAGGCAGTGCAGGAAGAAACCATCTGGCCTTTGACTTAGTGCAGCCATGAATTATTGAAAACATCCCCAACACTGCATTGTCTCAGTCCTTTAGTTCCTGCATTGCGACCCATTTAAACGTCGCACCGCTGCAAAGCACTCAGACCCATTCAAACTTTTCTCCACCGTCCATCTTAGATTTTTTGTGTTTGTCTAAATGATTTTGGATCCCGTGATCACATAAAAATGCATTTACGTCCATGTGCGTTACTTTCTAAAACAAAACTTATCTCCGTTTGTGTTGCTCTGCACTCTGTTCTTAGCTTTTAAGCTTTCAAGTGTGGATGGATGTTGTCACTATCACTTCCACCACGAGCTGTAATCGTGTGTGTTTGACAGAGGAAGTCTCAAGAAGTTCCACAGAGCCGCTGTCATGGGGTAAAAATGTGTGACTCACTTACAGACAGAGTGGGTGCTGTGGATTAAAGAGGAGAATGGAACAGGGAGATTTCTCTCACAGTTGAAAATGCAGGAATCTTATGAAACTACTTTTCATGAGCAGCCCTGAGAGAGAGAACGAATTGAAAGATGTTAGCCTATTTAAAAAAAATTAACAAAAAAACTATTCAAGTAGCGGCCCGCAGGTCACATCCGGCCTGCATTGTTGTTCAGTGTAGTCACCACAGCAAATTCCTGGCATGTGAAAACAGCTTGGCGAATAAAGAGATTCTGATTCTGATTCTGATTGTGGTGCAGGCGGAGTGGGCAGATATTTCCATGTTGTCGATGCACTTTCTTAGCCTTCAAAATAAAAGTCTATGTTTCGTACATTTATACAAACGGTCTTATAGATAGATAAATGGATGGATGGATACTTTAATAATTCCCTTGTGGAAATACAGTATCTATAAGCACACAGTAGTGGACTAAAACAATATAAGATATGTAAGATGTCATCTTATATTTAAGATATAAATGGACGATGCATAAACTGAAAAGTGCATTTCGGATTAATATCCCAAATTAGATAATAAAAAATATTGGTAAACGTCATCATTAATTAAGTGCACACAGTCTGTTAGAGGGGCAGGGTGAAGTGGAGATGGAGAGGGGAGTCATGAGAGACCTAACCCTCATTAACCAAACTGGATATATAACAGATACACTCATGTGGTTAATGGAGAAACATCCAGAGAGTCAAGTGTGCGTAGTTGTAATTGACAGAAATTATGTAATGAGATGTCTCTGCAGCTGTTTTCAAATTATTACAGTCATGCTACAATTTCTTCTGATGTTCACAGATGTTTTCTTCTTCCTCTTCTGCAGCCACAGCTCGCTCTCTGGAGGATTCCCTCTCGGACTCGAACTGTTCCGAGGCTGGAGCTGCAACATGCAGCAGTCATGATCAGTGACATCACTAACGTTGATGTGTTCCTCGTGTCCCCAGACTCACAGCTGTCAGTTCAAAGGTAGATGGCTAGAACTTCTTTTATTGATCTATGAGTCACGATCGAACTCCCTGATATCTCTGGTTCTATAGTCTGGTTCTAATGCAGAGCTTCAAAATGTGCTTTTCATTTGAAATGCTTCCATTTCCTGTGTGTGTGATTCTGTCATGCTTGATGTTGAGAGGATGTTGATGAGAGGATGGAGCCCAATCGATCCACCGCCCCCTTGCTTTTTTAGCCTTCAAAATAAAACTCCCATTTTAGAAAACCACCCCCATTCGTTTCCAGTTAAGTATGCTGTTGTTTCTGAACATACAGGAGTCATGATGGAACTCTTTGATATCTCTGGTTCTACTGCAGACCTTCAAAATATGCTTTTATTTTGAATGATCCCGTCATTCTTGATGTTGAGAGGATGCCGATGAGAATCCGGAGCCTAATCAAGTCCAACTCGTAGCTCAGCCTCCCCCCGCCCCCCCCCCCCTTCTTTCTGAGCCTTCAAAACAAAAGTCCCGCTTTAGAAAACCACCCTAATTTGTTTTCAGTCCGGTTTGCTTTTGTGTTTTTCTCCAATTCTGATCAAAAGGGAACTGTTTGTTTCTATTCAAAGTCATGATGGAACTCTTCGATATGTCTGGTTCTATAATGAGACTAAGCAGGGCTTCAAAATATGCTTTTATTTTGAAATGTTTTTATTTTCTGTGCGTGTAATTCTGTCATGCTTGATGTTTACATGCAAGGACGGATCCCAATCAAGTCTGCGTCAGGTAGCCTCTGTTCACAGCGCCCGCCCCCCCCCCCCGTCGCTTTCTTGGCCTTCAAAATAAAAGTCCCACTCTAGAAAACGACCCCCATTTGTTTCCAGTTCAGTATGCTTTTGTGTTTTTTCTGCATGTATTTCTGACCGTACAGGAGTCATGATGGAACTCTTTGACATCTCTGGGACTAATGCAGAGCTACAAAGGTGTCAGTGGGTCCGGGCTTGAACCATAATCACACGGCCATGTTTACCTCTGACTCTTGAAAGAGGCATGTGTTTGTCAGGAAGTGAAGTTTTAAAGCCCCACAGAGGGACCAGACCGGAGCCTCCTGGCAGCTCCTGCGAAAAAGGGGGAGCTTTATTTTTAGCAGTGGAACAACAGGAAGGAGAAAAAGAGGCCAATTCTACCTGGCAAGATATGTAGGAATGATGACACGGGCCCAGTGGAGTGTAAACGGAGCGCGGGGTGGTCGGTACAGCTTGGATGGGTTGAACACCGTTGGGGGAGAGAGGGGGAAGAAATTGACAGTGACGGGGGGCGGGGTGGTTCCGCTGAGTCGGACACGAGGTTGGGAAGTTTCTCCCATGATCCGCCACAGGAAGGACTTAATTCGACTCTCTGGATCAGGAGAAGAGAGGAGTGCAGTGATAGTTCATGCAAACCCAGATTCAGTCACATACTGCTGAGGCTATTGATAGATATTTAAATTGTCCCTGTACATATGGGAGCTCAAATATAGTAGCCGCGTACATTAGTAAACAACAAGACAATTAGGAGCATATCTCTACTAAAGTAGAGATATCAGAATATGACCTTTAACTGCCCTTTAGCTGGCATGCAAGTAATATTTCACCAAATACTATAACATGATATTAAAGGTGCAGTGTTGATTTTGGTCATTTAAAAAAAATATATTAAAAAACAGTTATATACAGACAATTTTGTGAACGTGTAATCACCTAAATGGTGTTTTTTTTTTTTTTTTTCCAAGAACCCAAAATTAGCCCTTTAATGTATATTTACATGAGCTGGAGGCCACCATGTTTTTGCAGAAGTAAAAGTGGATGTACTCCACATCTATTGTGTTTTAATGACAACTGAAGTCTACCATGGGTTCTCCTGCATGCTCAGAGGCGTGAGGGTGAGGTGATGGATACAACATGCAACTTCACTTCTAGGGGTCACCAAATCTTACACACTGCACCTTTAATGTACAAATGCAGCATCATGAGATAATTTCTAAAGGGATTATTGCACCTTAAAACCAATGTGACCAAAAACCATCCCCTTTAATTAGCTGCCAATTCTGGCAGCCCCTCTGTCATCCCTCTCAATCCCCTCTGAGAGAGAGAGAGGGAGAGCAAGAGAGAGAGAGAGGCCCTGTGTGCATACAGATCACATGTGAATGTACCGACGGTAGCGCTTGTGCCACTTATTAACATACAGTACATGTCGGAATACAACACATGTCAGTGGTTGTTCGCCATCAATAACGATTTTAGCATTTTCGACAGGCAGGAAGGAATTAGTGAACATGTTGTAAATACCACATCAATACCGCAACTGGCTCCCATGTTAATCATCTGTGGAGTACGAGCTGCACTGTTTTGCCACATGAAGCTAGAGAAAAATTTGCCGGAATATGCTTTTATTTTGAAATGCCTCCGTTTCCTGCTTGTGATTCTGTCATGCTTCAAGTTTACATGCTAGGATGGAGCTCAATCAAGCCCAGCTGCGTCCGGTAGCCTCTTCTCAGTCCCTTCTCAGCTTTTGAAATGAGTGTTTTTAGTGTCTTTATTTCTAAGCATATTGGTATTTATTCAAACGGACTAGTATTGTCTACAAAACTCTCTAATTTTCAAATATTATTAACATTTATTATATTTCTTATGCAGAAGGTTACCTTATTTTCCTGACACATATTTGATCATTACAAATAATCGGCCACACACCCCTGATTCAGAGAAACCATTCGGTATAATCATCATTCAATCCAATTATTCATTGATTGAAAATTTATATTGCATACTTAGCTTTGACCAATCAGTTTTATTGAATGACCTTACTGTGCATTTTACACCTAATGTAATGCATCAATATATCAGTGGTCCAATCAGAGACGGTGAATTTACCTGGCTGTGTTCCCCTCCTGATGGTTTCATGAAGCCATAAACAGCCGCCCTGACTTCTGAGGCACCTCCATAAATAATTCCATGCGCCAGTTTGAAGTCATTTGAACAAATGAACGGAGGCGACGGAGGCGAACGTTGACGTGTGAGTGTGAAAACACAATTAATTCAGAACCACGAACATTGTCACTAAGAATTTGTTTGATGCGAAGGCAACGTTACGCAACGTCTTGCATCACATTTGGAAAATCGGTGCAAAGTTTTGCATTATAGAAATATGACGCATAGACTCATATCAATATAGGGACTTTTGCAAACATTAAAGGTGCAGTGTGTAAGATTTGGTGACATCTAGAGGTGAAGATGCATGTTGTATCCATCATCTCACCCTTCTGAACATGCAGGAGAACCTACGGTAGACTTTTACTACTATAAATATTGTTATTAAAACTCAAAAATATTTAGTACGTCCACTTTTACTACTGTAAAAACATGGCAGCCTCTATAGAGAGGACCCCCTGCTCATGTAAATATACATTAAAGGTGTATTGTGTCAGATTTTGGTCATTTTTGTCACTTCTAAGAATATTACAAAACAATTGCATACTGACATTGTCATGAATTTATATCATGTAAATGTTTTATATTTTTTCCATTACCATAAAATGAGCCGATTAATGGGTATTCACATGAGGAGCGGAGGCCGCCATGTTTTTTATAGTAGTAAAAGTTTACCATAGGTTCTCCTGCATGCTCAGAGGGGTGAGGTGATGGATACAACCAATGCAACTTCACCTCTAGAGGTCACCAAGTCTTTACACACTGCACCTTTAATGGACTCATGTTATGGCAATGGGAAAAAAAGGTGATTCATGAAAATCTCAGTCTGTAATTGTTTTGAAAGATTTTTAGAAGTGACAAAAATGACTGAAATCGTACACACTGCACCTTTAATAGCCATTATATATGCATAATGCCACGATGATAATTGTCCTCCGGAGCGCAGCAGCTGTTTACCTTTGACCTCCCTTCCTCTTGTGTACACGCTGTGCTGACAGTCTTGGCACATAACCCGTGTGCTGAAACCTCCAGCTTGGCTCAGTGTGCCGGCGCTGTACTGCATGTTAGAGATACCGCTCCTCTCAGAGACTGCTGCCTTTCACTGATTCGTTCAGGTAGCACATCTCATGACAGGCTGCTGCGGATACATGTGCCTGCAGGCTTTTTGGCGAGCGGGGGCTTTTTGTGGCCTCGGCTTTGGCTGCTGTTCGTGAGCGTCGGTGTATTAGTGCATGAGTACAGACTTAAAGTATCGCAGGTGCTGTGTGACATCCACCTGCATGGAAAATACAAGGGATGCTGTTTACTCTCGAGCTTTGTGTCTGTCCCGCGAGGTATCACAACATTGTGGCTGGAACAGAGCGGATGAGCTGCATCCAGGTTTTTCAGGTTCGTCAAAGTGGGAATGGAAAAACGGGGGTTGAACACGCACGGTTCACCGTGCACATCCCGCCCACACCGTCGTTCAATGTAGCCCGCGGGGTCGAGTACGAGCGTCACTGTTTTATGTGTTAGGCGAGAAATTATATTCCAAAATATGCTTTTATTTTGAAATGCTTTCATTTCCTGTGTGTTTGATTCTGTCATTCTTGATGTTTATATGCGAGGATGGAGCTCAATAGCACAGCTGCTTCTGTTCACAGCGACTCCCCTCACTTTCGAAGCCTTCAAAATAAAGGTCCCCACGTTAGGAAACCACCCCCATTTGTTTCCAGTTCAATTTGCTTTTGAAATTAGTTTTTCTGAGCATTTTCTGAGACTTTATTCAAATGGACTGGTATTGTCTACAAAACGAAACAAATTTTAATTTTTAATTGGTTTTTTTGTGTCGAATGTTAAATTGTTCCCGTGACACAGATTTGATCACTGATTATAAAGTTATGTTGTTTTCACATCCATCTGAGTTTCTTGATGAGATGATGTTTGGAGTAATTCTTACTATAGATAATACATAAATAAATAGTCCATGAGATTTTTCAATAATTTCATGGAATGGTAACAATGGATGTTGATATAACAATGTTAGTTTGGCCCCCTGGGAATCATCTAAGTTGTGGGCCCCAACCCCTGGAAACATAGTTGCCCACCCCTGGCTTTAAATCTTCATAGCAGAGGAGGAACATGGAACATTTCAGCACATCATAGACCCTGCATACCACCTGTATCCTCCACGATCCCCTGCCAGCCCCGACTCCTGCACCCGCCCACCTCCTTGTAGCACCGCCAGCACTTTAAATGCAAATAACACATCAGGCCAAACTACGCCACTGCCGGTTTAGGGGGAGGCATTTTTTTGTAGATGGAGATTAGTGAATAATTTAAATGGCAAATCCAATCTGCAAGTCACAGGGGTGGCATTGCATGCCTGCGTGTATGGTTGTTAACTTCGCTTACAAGGCAGTGCTGCAGGGGGGAGGGGCCTCTTTTCATTACGGAGGGCAGAAAGGGAAATGGATCAGGCCTCTGCTTTCATTAGTGAGCACACAGACGCCTGATTACAACACACAGGCCAACAATTTCTCACCTGTCACTGTTTCCTCACAGGAAAGCATTTCAAATGAACGTCCCCCTAATAAACACCTTTTGATTCCTGCACATATGACAGCCATTAGCAGTTAAATAGCATTAGGTGCAATTAAAAGGAATGACAGGGGGTAATCACTCGGTTATATGCATAAGAAGAAGACACCTTTGGCACCGGACCAGGTTTAGCCCCTGACACCCCCCCCCCCCCCCCCCCGGACCCCCGTCATTTATATGGTACAACCTCAGGGGATGAAAGGTCAAGCCAACAAATCAAGACACTGTGAGACCGTTGCAAAAGAGCAGCAGACCTTTCAGACTTTACAATTAAAGGTGCAGTGTGTAAGATTTGGTGACCTCTAGAGGAACCAAACTCATTTCTTTGTACAGAAATTGAAATGACTTCCCTGACACATCATTTCTGATTATGAAGTCTGTTCACGGCGCCACACCCCCACCGCCTCCTTGCTTTCTTCACATTCAAAATAAAAGTCTCTATTTGTTTCCATTGAGTCCGTTTGTTTGGAGTAATTGTTAATGAAATAAGGATGATATCGATAATGCAAAAACAAACTGCCCATGAGATGTTTTCAGTCATTTAAAGGTGCAATGTGTGAGATTTGGTGACATCTAGAGAAGAACCAATGATAGACTTTAGTTGTCATTAAAACAAAAACAAAAAAATGATGTTTAATACTCCACTTTTACTACTGTAAAAACATGGCGGGGCCCATTGAGATGTAAATGTAAATATACATGTGTAACGGAGAGAACATGTAGATGATTATAAATTCATGAAAATGTCAGCATGTTATTCTTTTTCAATATTGTGCAATAAGTTTTACACACTGCACCTTTAAAGTATTAAATTAGTCTTCTAAAAGTTTTGAAAAAGGCTTTTCATCTTTCACTTTCACAATAATAGCCTTACGAATCAAAGCGCACAATGTGCTAATTAACAATTAAATCTGATATCCCGCCCCGTATGTATTTTTCTTATTACAAAATGTTATCAATAAATAATGCCAACATCACGCAACAGTGCGACTAAAATGTAAATGAGGTTTGGTTTCGCAGCTTCTCATGTTCCGCTATTGGTTTCTTGGTCTTTCAGCAAGTTATTTCTGTGCTAAATTTGGGTCACGACTCTGCAAGGTGTTATTTTTAACCATCAGCCCCTTTAGCCAGTGTCTGAGCCACAATAACTTCAAGCAGGCATGATTTGCATATTTAAAGAGACAGCGCCGAGGTCTGCTCCTTCACCACATCATAGCCGGGAACCTCTGTCCTATCAAGGGCCTTTTCAATTTCTACAACATCCTTTGTCAGCCAATTAATAACATTCTATTCTATTCTATTCGATTATTGGCTTTGTCTTGAATGTGTTTTCACTATTTTAGCTATTGATTCATTATTTTTCAATGTAATATCCCATATGGAACAAAAAATATATTGACGTATAATAAAAATGATTATGTAATATTCTACAAAATACATGTTGCAATATAATTATGTCAATCCAGCTTTTCTTCTTGCAAATAGGATGTCCACTATATAACTAAAATATTCAAAAATCCGATCAGGGAATAATCATATACTATTTTCACATATTTTACAATTCATTTAAAACTGCAATATTTTGTGTTTTGTTTGGAAACATTTTTCTAAATATATATTTGAATACATGTAAAAATGACGAAAAACTATCATATTAATATATTGACTCTTCATATATAAGGGCCGGAGGTGCTGTAAAGTACTTTACTTTATATTATATATACCATGCTATTAAAGTTGACATAAGTGACTCTCTATATCACACTAACCTCTCATGGGATGCCATTGCAATTAACTGCCTCTCTTTGGCAAGGCACCATATAAGTAATCTCTCCCATGAATCAAACTCGCACACAAAAATCACTCCACAGCTGTTTCATCAGAGACCCAGAATTTTGTTGCAATGCCCTTGTCTGTTTCCAGCATCTTGCACCAATAAGCATCTTTGCAATGATTCTGTGGCACAATTTTGACATTTTGGAAAAACAATCTCTGCCTCCTTTAAAAATGATTTTTTACTTCAGCTCACTCACTCCAAAACTCATCTGTTGTGTAGAGGCTCCTAAATCGAATGCAGGAGGAATTAGTCTTCATAACTCGTCCAATTTAAGAAGGCAGCGTAATGATGCTCATGATCGGACTCTCTCCTCGTCTACTCTCCCTCCATTCATCTATTTGTACACATTAAATGAAGATGGATGGGGAAATTGCTATAGCATGTCAATCGCCACCTCCAGTGGCCAGCTGTAGCAGAGCACAGAAACTCTGCCTCCTCCATGTTAATAGACCAGACATGGACCGTGTTGAATTGATATTTTTACGAACATCGACGGATCATCTCACGGTTCCCCACCTCTGCTTTACTTTCTCTCCTGCTGTGATGAACCACCTGGTTCGGCCCGTAGTCTGTATTTAAAGATGGACGTAGTGTCCGTGACGTCACATGTTGGTGTCTGCAGAGTGCTTTTGAAGCAAACTTGGGACGAGTCACTCGTCACCATCTTTGCAGATGCCTGACTCCTCCTTCTTCCTGGTTCATCCAAAAATGGCTACACAGATGGAGCACAGACAGAGCTGCATCACCAGCAGTAAGTGCCAGGTCGGCCCAGGTGTCAGTCAAGAGGCAACGGCCCTCAATTATGCACAATTTTAAACCTGGATAGAATAAATGTAAGCCCCGCCCCTGTCGCAGGAAAAGGAATGACTGATTGAGACCAAGCGTACCTGTTTAATTCACCTCTAAAGTTGACCATTTTTACATGGGAGTCTACGAGGATTGACTCGCTTCTGAAGCCAGCCTCAAGTGGCCACCCTGTGAAGTGCATGTTTTCTTCCTTATTGGCTTCATCTGTCTGCATCGGAGGAGGCCGCTTGGTTTGGCCAAATCCACTGTGACGTAAAACTAAAACTCTGTGTTTAGCAGATTGAAGTAAAAATGGCAGATACTTGGATGCCGCTGACTCACATATTGGCTTTAATTGGTTTCTAGGTTCCATGTTACAATCCTCAGTGTCTATATTTGGATGTTGAAAGGCTCACTTCCCATATTTGTTCCGGGGCTTTAACTCCGCCATTAATGTTTGACTCTGGTGACTGACCACATTTTCGTGTATGCTAAATGATATGTAAAAAATGCCTTGCCCCGCCACAGTGTGTGTGTCTCATTGATGGCTTTTCCACTTGACCCCGTTTCCATTACAGAGTTTAACAGAGCCTCTATTTAATATTCTGCAACTATTCCGGTCCGCTCAAAGATCCAATTAGGCTCCTGAATTTGCTGGATTATGACGAGACCGTTTGGGATTTAAAAGGCTTGGGTTCTGTCTTTGTAGAGGAATTATCGCTGATATTCCAAGGGAAGCAAAATTTAATTGGAAACATGCAAAAAAAAGTATGATAAATAAACTGATCTGCCCTCGGACGTGAAGACATCGAGTCTCCATCAGAAGGATCAGATCTCGCCGGGTATGTTTCCATGTGTTGGCGGACATTTTTATTATTTGTTGTCATCCTTGTCTCCCATTGCTAAACCACAGATGAGCCAAAGTTACAAAAAGGATGCTGGCATTCAATAGAGTTAAGGCTGCCATAAAGGGAAACAGCCTCATGCCACAAAACAGGAAATCAAGCTGCAGAAAGGCTGTATTGTCATGTTTATACGTGTTTACAAGTGTGTGAATGACCACGTTTTTCAATATTACATGTCAACACTTTATACTGTTTTATATTTAATAATTCCAACTGGGATAAGATATCACCTAAATATAAAACATTTTTGTAGATTTATTTTCCTTTTCTCAGTGAATGTCTACGCATTTTGCAAAGTACAGTAATATAAGATAAGATAAGACCAACTTTATTAATCCCAGTTCAGGTGTTAGTAAAGTACAAATCCAAAGTTTTGTAGATACATTTTTTCAAGGTATCTAAAACTAAAAATGAGAAATCCAAATTATATAGTGTCTAATGTAATAAAACAAGGTGAAACAAGATGAAAAAGTGCAAGAATAAATGCATAACATTTAAATGCATGAAATGCTCATTGAAATTCAGTGAAAACCATTCAGAAAATATTGCATTGAAAATATTGCATGAACAATATTGTATGAAACGTTGCTTGAAAAATATAGCATTGAAAATATTTAATGAAATATTGCATTGGAAATATTGCATGAAGAATATTGCATTGGAAATATTACATTGAAAATATTGCATGACAAATATTGCATTGAATATATTTAATGAAATATTGAATTGAAAATATTGCTTTTGAAATATTGCGTGTAAAATATTGCCCGCTCATGACAGACTATTTCCATGAATATAATGTCATGTCATCTTTGACCACTTATCCAGTATGGGTCGCAGGGTATTTCTTCCAGTACACATAGGGCCATAGGGGGTAACAGCGTCAGGGCCAATGACACTGCAGCAGGGTCCGAGTGGGGTTCGAACCTGAGGCGAGTCCTCTAACCACTGAGCCACTGCCGCCCCCACGAATATAATATACTACTCTATTTGTCCATTCACCTCGTCCCCTTTAAGTCATCTTACTGTGACATATGACATTTATTAACTTGTTTATTTTCTATGGAGGCTCAGGCAGCATGACCCACATGTTGTTAACAGGCTTCCTACACACAGTGCATCCAATTTGCACCTTCAGATGCTCTGTTTTCAAACCGGGCGTCACTCTGACATCTCTGTGGCGACGGGCAAATTAGAAATCATATGGCAGATAACCAGATGTATTTGTTTTCCATTGCCTCGTGAATTTCATCTGCCGCGCCTGAATGATGGCCCCCGTCCTCCGAGAGGCGCGGTGAGCCCGCACCATTTGTCTGTGCGCTCCTCCATTTTTTATGTCTTGTCGTTATTTTTTTCCTTTTTTTTTTTTTCTTCACATTTTCAGTTAATATGTTTTGCTGAATCACACAAAATCCAGTTCAACAAGCAGCCTCCAGGTATGACCATGAAGGGGATAGTGACGTGCTCCTTAAAGAACGAGCCTTGTGTCCATGCGATGTCCTGATATTTGGCATGCAACGGGAAAACACACATTCACCGATCACAAACCGCAAGTGACGGGATATTCCGCCACAGTGGCCAGATATGTAGCATCACGGGGAATGAGTTTCATCCTGTGCCGTGCCCGAGTCATCTGCAAGTCTAATGGCCGGGCCTGCACGGGCTTATCCATAGGAGGGGAAGTATTTAATGAATTTAAAAGACCTACTTAGTACAACACCATTGTGCAGGGGAGCATTCATCATGCGATGGACTATTCCCCTCACGGCCTCATCTACCTGACCCTGAGAGTGCCACTGGTAGCTGTAACCGAAGCTGATAGAATTAGAATGACGTGTGTCGCGTGTTCTCAGTCTGGCACCTCATGTTTACATTTATATGTCAATTTCATCAGCGCTGCCACGGAAACACCTGGTGTCCTCGCAAGTCCGGGGGTTTAGAGCCTCTGAAGCGATGACGATGATTGGGAATGATGATGTGGACCAGGGGCTGTCAAACGTATGGCTCGTGGGCCGAAAATGGCCCGCCAGAGGGGTCCAATCTGGCCCTGGTGAGTCGGTATCACAGAGAAGATGTAGAGGTGTTGGTTTGTTGACCTGAGCTTACCATGGCAGAACACTAGGGGGAGTCTGTGCCATGTCAAGTAGTTTATAATAAAAAGATAATGCTTTGAATGTGAACATTTTCAGAATGTAGACACTAAAACAAAGATAAACATTTGGAGTTGTTGTTGTTTATAGATTATTATGCTGGGATTGCACTGGCCCCGCCCACTTGAGATCAAATAGGAGTGTATGTGGCCCCTGAACTAGAATGACTGACACCCCTGATGTAGATGCCAACAACTGATATTTATTTATTTATTTATTCATTCATTTATTTATTTATCTATCTATCTATCTATTTATTTATTTGTATTTGTGTCACTGTGTCGCTATCACTAATTCATCATTCTCCCATCGCGTGACCTCTGTGCTGGAGATACCACTGGTATTGGCCTCAAGTAATTCCAATGGTATTCCAATGTTCAAGAATGTGGCTATGCTAACATGCTAACAGCTATGCTGGAGGCATTTGCACTGGCATAGATGACACAATATGTGGATATAGTTGTTGTGGTGCCACCTAAGCTGGGAGCCAGACATGTTTAGAACCCATACTGGATGCAGGGTCATGTGACCCGAGGGTGAATACTGATTTCTAACCATTCCACACAAATAACCCACAGTGTGAGAGGACTGTAGGTGTGCGCTGCTCACTCAGCCTGACTTTTCTATTATTCAGCCGAGGTGAATGCTCCCATACATGTGTGCATGTGTGTGTGTTTTATGGGACGTCTGGAAGCCATTCTTATTGCGATATAGTATATTACTGTATACCATCTTTGGCTTTGCGCTGCCTCCCCTTCCTTGAGCTTCGTATCTGTCTGTTGGAGCTCATTAAACAGGGCTAAGGGACCGGGTGCAAGTGAGCAGTATGTCCTGAGGAGGAAGCTCGTCTTCCAAAAGCATTACCATAACCGAGTGCATCCATCCTGCGGGGCGTGCCAGTCTGCCTCTCCCCACACTCTGTTTGCAGTGGCCCGGAGCTGTGTGTGTATATTTGCTATTATTAGGTGTAGAAGAGCTGGAAGGTATAGAAAAATGCCAGGGAGGGCAGCTATTTTTAACGGCTGGTGCTCGGCCCCGATCCATCTTTTCCTCCTCCCTTTTTTTCGTCCATGCACTGTGTTTGAAGGTGCCACGTTACTGCGCTGCTGCTGCTGCAGGTGCTGACGGAGCCTCTGTGTGTTGGCCCCTCTTGAAACTCCCCCTTCCACGTTGAAGTCCGTCTATTAAAATACAGTATATTGACATATATTGAAACATTTTTAATGTAATGTATTAAAAATACATTTAAATATATTTAAAGTATTTGTGACAGTATATCTATATTTTCTCCTTCAAGCTCATATTGCAGAATATAAAGAATGAACACCATTCATCTTAAAGGTGCATTGTGTAAGATTTAGTGACATCTAGAGGTGAAGTTGCATGTTGTATCCATCACCTCACCCTCACTCTTATGAGCATGCAGGAGAAGCTATGGTCGCCCACTGTAGATGTTTTGTGGGTCCACTCTGGGCTACTCTGAAAACATGGCGGCCCTCATAGAGAGGACTCGCTCCTAACTCATTTGAGTGTAATGGGAAAACTATTATTATAGTGATTATAAATTCATACAAATGTCAGTGTGTTATTTTTTTCTCCCAATAGGAGTGAGAAAAAATGCTACATGCCGACCTTTAAACTGCATATGCAGTATATTAAACATTTGAATAAGAATTAATCATTTAATATATATTCTTACAAGCAATCATTTGAACATTATTCAATATAGAGAGAATATATTTCTAAATGTATATTTCAAAACATATCCAATACTAATATACATATGTTTTAACTTTTCATATTTCTGTCATATTTCTGTGATAAGCAATTATAAGGTAGGATATTACAATTTCACAAATGTTAAATCAAAAAATAAAACTTTAATATATTGGGTCGACATATGTAAGAAATATATTAACATAATTCTGTTTTTCAATTTCCCATATGTCACCAGACATTGAGGAAAACAAAAATAGCAGAAAGTACATGAAAAGTGTCCTAGGTCTATTTTTAGATAGAAAGCCGATCTCACATCTTTGAATCTGACTCAGCCAGCAGTCAATTAATGAACTTCATGGCTGCGGCTTTTAAATAATTTCTTGCAGAAAATCCATTCATACAGTCTGATACACGCTAGTCCTCGCTGACATTGCAGTGCTAATGCAGACTAGAGAGAACACCCCCCACCCCACCTCCAACCCCCCCAACCAACCCCCTTTACTCTGCAGGCAGCACAAGCAGAGCGTCAACCTCCCTCCCTCCCTCTCACTCCCTGCTCTAACATTTGTCTTCTTGCTTTTGTTTGACTATCATTTCCCTCCCCCAATGCTTCAAAGGACTTTTTCCTCTCTTCCATTTATTTATTTTCTTTCTTTGACCCCGAACTATCCCTCCCTGTCCTGCCTGGAGAGAAGAAACAGGTTAGGGATAGAAAAATAAAATACTTCCTTTCATGCTGCTTATCGACCTCTTTAAAAAAAATAAAAGGAAAAAAAACAGACCATCCTCTCATCTCCTTTGCCTTGATCACATTATTTCCTGGGCACTTCTGAAAGGACATGAGAGGGATATGATTACATCATCCTCCCTAAATATATCTAATTTGTCAGCGGTCCCTCCAGATCCAGAAAGTGAGCGAGCTGCTCCTCTTTTATTCCCACTCACCTGCTGAAAGACAAAACATTTAGCTGTTCTTCATCCAGCGAGTTATTTTTAGCGAGGCTATAATTATAATCGCCATATGGTATTATCCCATCCGTGTTTTGACTGCAGCACCGATGTTAGCTAGTGTTGTCAAGGCGACCGTCTGCAGGATGTGACCATGCTGCAGAACTCTTCATCCTCTCCTTCTGTTCTTAAAGCCCTGTGCTTCACAAGCTGATGTTTTCCCGCGTTTACACAACTGGTTATGAACCATAATAGGATTTCTTCCATACGTAGCACATACCTCTGTCAAGACCATCGACTGGACATAAAGATGAACGTTGCGTTTGTGACGTCGCGCATGGGTTTCTGGAGAGTGCTCATGAGGCTCAATGTGGGCGGTTCACTCGTTCGCTCCTCCTACTCCTAGATTCATCCAAAAATGGGCATAGCGGGGGGGCACAGGTGGAGCCGGGGTGAGGCCATAGTACCGTCGCAGCGTCCATAGAGCGTGCCAGGTCGGCCCAGGTGTCACTCGAGAGGGCATGCCCCTTAATTTTGCACAATTTCAAATGTCAATAAAAGAATGTGAGCAGGTTAGAAAAAAATCCACCCCTGCACAGTTGAGACCAAAAGCGGAGTTGGCCATTTTGATATGAGAGTCTATTGAGATTGACTCACTTTTACCTCAAGTGGCCACCCTGTGAACTGCAAGTTTCTCCACCTCCGTATTTGGCTCGTCAGCGGCAGACATTGCCATATGGTCAAGACCCCACAGATCTTTCCCATTACGATGAGCAGGATTTTAACCAGAGTGAAGACACTGTAGAGAAGATGATTAACACCATTGTCAGTAGTAAATCTGCCCTGTGGTGTTTTTGATACTTCATTGAGCAAACTCCTCGGACCCCAGGGACAATCTGCCACAGAATGTCTACTTAACCTCAAATCCAGGGAGGCTCCCCTCACGTCTCTCTCGTGAGGGTTGTAAATTGTTGTCTCGATTTTGCAACATAGATTTATTGTTATGAGAACTTGCTAAAAAGTGACAGAGAGGATGGAGATATTTGACAGAGGAGAAGAAATCCACCTGGTTGTCTTCTTATGAATGCAGACTGCAATGTGAGCACCACTAACCTTTGCATTATGCACCTGGGTGTGCTTTTCTTTTTTTTTTACAGCTGGGAAGTGGGATTAGAATAGATTAAATTAGAAATTAAATTTACTTTTTCACATTTGTAAAACTTCTGGATCCATTGCTTGTTATTGATCCTCACCAAAACTAAATAGGTTCCCCTACACTAGGGGTATCAAACTCATTTTCTCCCAGGGCCAGAGCATGTTGTTTGCTCTCAAGGGGCCGGTTTTAATTGTGAGACTAAATGTGATTAGTACTTAACATATTGTAAAATAACTGTCTTCATACTTGATTATCATTTATTCAAGTTACAAACATTGTATATGCATTTCACATACATGTGAAAATGTGAACACACTGAATATATTGCTACATATAAGAAGTGGCATGTGCAATTAACGAGAGTTCATGGGTAATCTCTGCTTTAGACATTTATTTTTGGACAATCCTATGCTTTTAAGCTCTCGCGGGCCACATCAAATGATCTTGCGGGCCACATTTGGCCTGCAGGCCACAGGTTCGACACATGTGGCCTTCACTGTACACCACATCTCCTTATGTCCAGTTTCCCCTCGCTTCCATTTACACTATCCAATACTACAGAGCATGAGCTCAGTGGAGATTTGATCAAAGCTGGAGAAACACACTTGAACAGTGAATGTCAGCACTGACAGAAGAAGACCAGAGGAGGAGAAAGACTGTAGATGCAGAACAAGACAGGAAGTGACAGAATGAGAGAACTGAGGGGCTGCACATGCGGCTGGCGCCGGCCCAATGCTTTCATATATTGGGGCCACAAATCAGTCAGTGTTGCAAACACCAATTTGTGTTTGCAATGCTCACGCTGCTGCACCAAAATGGATTTCGGTTGAGGAAAGGCTCTTTTTTCTCTCCAATATTTTTATTTGCGAAATAAAGGGAAAATAAAGGCAATTACAATACAAAGTTGCATAAAGACATACAGTTTTTCTGACAAAGAAACGATGAACAAAGTCTCTACAGCAAACATTACAATATATAAGCAACTTAGTACAAAAAGAAAAAGGAGAAATTAAATAAATGAGTAAGAGAAAAAGATACAAAGAAAAAGGAGATATTAATAAATTACCAATAGATTGATCAAGCGAAATGAACATGCATGAATCAATGAAGCTCTTAAACAAAAATCTTTGTTTAGCTTATTGAATCAACATTCGAAGCGTTACTCACAGCCCCTGTTGTATCCACATATAAAGCGCAGCGGCTGACCCTCTGTGCTACAGACCAGTGCAGTCATGCATAAATGGCAACCGTGCCCACCAGGCATGTCGTGTGCAGAAAATACCTTTTTTAACCTTATCTCATGAGTGTGTGTTTTCTGTCCAGCTGACTTCGACCATTTTATAGAGAGAGAGAGAGAGAGAGAGAGAGAGGCGCATTATGCCTGACACTTCCTTTACATGTGTACTAGTTCCATGCATTGTTAAAGGTGCAGTGTGTAAGATTTTGGTTGTTTTTTTGTCACTTCTAAAAATATTACAAAACAATAACATTGTGACATTTTACTGATATTTTCATGAATTTATAATCACCTCAATGTAATTTTTTCCCCCCATTACCCTTAAATGAGCCCATTAATGTATATCTACATGAGGAGGGGGGTCCTCTCTGTGGGCGTCGCGATGTTTGCTTATGTAAATGCACTGCATGCACAGCCACAGGATTTAGCTTCATTTCCTACACCACATGTGAAATACCTCCGGAACAGATATTTCTTTATTATACGTGGTGCAGCCTCTGTAATGAGGAGGATGATATTTAGTGGGTGGCCCCTACTGACAGAGGCGAAGTGACAGGCGCATGCTAGGTTGTAATTTGTTTCTTATGAAACCCCTGAGTTTGATGTCCAAGCGTATTACATGTGAAAACGTGTCACATGAGCTGCGTTGGTGAACCACGGTTTTGAGAAAACTCGAGGGCTGATGCGAGATGCCATCGCGCCGCCGCTCTGCCACGTTGTGTTTTAATGCAACTGACACGGCTGCCATTTTTCAGCACAATGCGTTTTATTGTATCTGAAATATTGCGTTGCACGTTATTGGCTCACCAAGAATTACAAAAAATGAATAAATAAATAACATGGCAGCTGGATTCATGACCGGGTCCGCACGAAGTACTTCGCTTAAAAAAAATATTTAGACAAACACCACTTGAGAGCATGAAGTCTCCTCTGCCCGAGGCCACTTCGTTCATTCACTGTGGATAAACTTGGGGCCGCTCTTTTCACGGAGCTTGAAATCAGAGTTGTGAAATCGCTGGGATGTAAAATCTGGGTCTGCTCCTCAGACGCTCCAACACCAGAATGTGATGTAACTCGCATTAGACTGGAATAACTGTGAAAGGCACAATTTAAATCTGATCTGGGCGCATGCCAGTCAGTTGATGGAATAAACCATAAACAAGAGATTGGTGTTTGGTCACTTTTTGGAGCTTCATAGAGGTTCAATAGATTGCCTTCTCACATTAGCTCTGTATATCTACTAACAAGACTTGACCTTATTATTTATACGGTAAAGTCTACATACTACACCTGAGGTTCAATGGAGCAAGGACCTGGCACACTCTAATACTAGTATCATTGTATTTGAACACTAGAGTGGGTGATTCGATGGGATATGCAAAATGATGACATCGCTCTTGTTGGCTGCCACTCAAACAGCTCAATACTACAACTGAAGTCCAAATGCCTACGTCATTGTGTTGCAGCCCCCGTCCTTGTTACGTCCTTCTTACCACAGGTGCTCCTTTTTCTGCCCCTCATTGTGATCTGTGTAAAGTGATAGGCTGGTCCTCCCTTCATACCAGCAGACTCCATCATTGGTGTCTGCTGATCGACAAGACTCTTCGAGGGAAAACACCTCCATACCTCTCCGATGTCTTACACCTTTCCCATAATAACTACCTCCTGAGGTCCAGTGATTTCATCACTCCATCTATTCCAAAAACCCACGCTGCCTTTGGCTGGAAATCCTTTCATTTTGCTGCAGCAAACGACTGGAACTTCAACTTTCAGCTCTTCCATCACTCCACATGTTGAAACCGAAATGACAACGTTCCCTCGTTGACTGTTGTACGTGTTGTTGATTCTTCTTCCGCTCTCTCTGCATATATTCTTTTAGTTATTTGTGTTGTTTTAACTTCATTATCTCTTTCTCACTGGTTGTGTGTGTTGGATTCATGTGTATGGTTTTATTTGAATTGTGTTGCTCTTATTTCTGCTGGGGCCACTTGCCAGGTCATCATTGTCAAGAGTTTATAGTATATTGAAAAATATATATTAAAAATATAGGACTGACCAAACTCCCTGTTATCTGTCATCTTAGAGTTGACTTACTCATTCTGGTCGCTTGCAGTTCACTGAGTGGCCACTTGCGGCAGACTCCAAAAGTGAGTCAATCCCCATAGACTCACATGTTAAAATGTTCAATTTAAAAGGCGAATCAAACATGTTTTAAGTCTGGTACAAAGTTTGTTTCTCAACCATTCATATGTGAGTTGTATGTGTTTCTAACTCACTTCTTTTCATTCTATCCAGGTTTGAAATTGTGCATAATTTAGGGGCGTGGCCTCTTGAGTGACACATGGGCTGACCTTCTGTGGATACAGTGACAGCACCATGGGGTGCTGGGGTGCCCAGCTCTACCTGTGCTCTGCCCCTTTGCCTTTTTTTGGATGAACCAGGAAGTCGAAGGAGCTTGGCTAGATGGTGAGGAGTGAACCGCCCACTCCGAGCCTCATGTGCACTCTTTTCATCCAAGGTAAACTCAGATCATTTATTTCGGCTTAATGAATTCATATTTTTTTATATCGCTTGTTTTAGTCAATACTTTACCTTCATTAGGTCATAGTATGAGTTAAAACGCCCTGCGGTGTTTTTGAATTCATTTTGCCTTAGATCAGAAATGCTGACTGTTTCAAATGCCCTTATATGGTTTGACATTAGACTATGATGTAATCCCTATAGTAGTATACAATACATCATGAGGTATATGGGTTATCTCCATCCTATTTACATTTTTATGATTCTTTCATTACCATTTTGTGTGTGTGTCAAAGTATTGCAGTGGTATAGAGGCCATTATGGTTGTGCACTTAAAGGTGCAGTGTGTAAGATTTGGTGAAGTTGCATGAATCCATCACCTCACCCTTCTGAACATGCAGGAGAACCTATGGTAGACTTCAGTCGTCATTAAAACTCAAAAGATGATTAGTATGTCCACTCTGGGCTACTGTTTAAACATGGTGGCCCCCGTGGAGAGGACCCACTCCTCATGTAAATATACATTAATGGGCTAATTTGAAAGGTAATGGGGGGAAAAACGTTTAGGTTATCATAGATTCACGAAAATGTCAGTATGTAATTGTTTTTTAATATATTGACCAAAACTTTACACACTGCACCCATATTGTCATGGCAACCATGACCTAGAGAAGAAGCTTGGAGGTCTCCTGTGCCAGTGTCATGTCCTCTGTCCACATCATGGTTGCGAGAGGTCACCTGCTGTGGAAGTGTGGAACATGTGCAATTGTGATTACGTTGAGAACATCTTTTAGAAAAGCACATTCATGTAAAATGCAGCCGCCTCTGTTTTAGCCCTTTTTGCTACATTTGAATAAATGAAACTGGAGCAACCGTCGGACTATTTTCGTTGCGAGAGGTTGAAGCAATCTCTATTTAGAGTTGGCCGGGAGGCGTCCCAGCGGACCCGCGACTTGTGGCTGCATTTGATTGTGTTTCTTCTGTCCCCGTCTCGGCGAGATAGTTTCCACAGAAAGTGCCACTTTACCCGGCTTGCACGTGATTGACGTACCAGGCTGCCCCTAAGCCTCCATTATCATATTTATTACCTGTATTATTGGAAAGCACACGTGCACGGGGTCGAGCTCGCTACCCCGTACGCAGACGAGGCCTCCCAGGAGACGGCAGCGCTGCTGGTGCCCCCTCTCCGTCGTCATGACGCGTCGTCTTGAGCTGTGACTCAGTGAGCACGTGGCGAGATTCCATCAGGGCAGATTAGGCAGCCTGCTTTTATTCTGTTTTATTTTATGTTTTTATTTTTTTATTTAGTTCAGTTTAACATTTAATTTACTCGAATGCAATTCTAATTGAATATAATGTGTTTTATTTAATATCATATCATTATATCTTATTTTATTTCATGCATTTATTATTTATTTGACTAGAGTGTCTTTGTTCATACATCCTCGCTCAGACCTTACGTATGTTGTCTGTGAGGGAGGAGGCGGAGAATGAAGACAGACATGGGAGCAGCACCTCTGAGGCATTAAACTGAAGTTTTTTGATTTAGCTCCATACGGCCCCGGATAGATCCAGAGAGCTGGACCTACCTGTTGTGCTTTCATCGGGAAAAAAGAGAATCTACACAGCTATCTTTATTTATTTTTATTTTTTTTACTTTGTTGATAAATGAAACCTGTACCCGGCCTGAAAGGTCAGGACAGAGATGGAGCCTTGAGTTCTCAGCCAGAAAGGTGATAAATTGAAAACAGTGATAACCAGAAATGAACTTTTTATCCGCACAGTCGACTGCTTTGTTTTTTCCATAATCTGCTGTCGTAACATCCCATCCATCAACGCAAACAGCCCTGATGTGAACGTGGAGGCCATGTTTATCATTCAGACTGTTGACAGCTTCAGGGAAATGACATGTGAAATACAATCCATTTGTACCCGATCCCTTAGCTTTTTCGTTTTGCTGCAGTGACCGTGAGGCAAACAGTCACAGTTGGTGTGCGAGTCGCAATATTTTACAATTACAAGATATAAAGAGTATAGTATAATCAATCAGTGGAATGTTCTGAATATTCATCTCTGCGCATCAATATACACGTTTGGAGCACATGTGACTTCTGCTTGTTTAGAAATCTATATTTTAGCTTATCTATGTTATTTTTTAGATGTTTACGGTCTTACTTCAGATTATTAGTATCATATTTTGGTTTCATAGTCCACTGCAGATACTTCGTTTTATTTCATTGTATTAAATTTTAATGCATTTATTTAATTTTCTGACTTAATTAATCACTAAACTGTTAACTTATTATTTATTTTATTTCATTTATTCAATTTCTATACTTACTTAATTATTTAACTTTTAATTCATGTATTTTATTACTTAATTAATTATTCAACTTTAATTTTATTCTATTTTATCACTTAATTATTTTATTCTATTGTATTTATTGTTTATTTGACTAGAGGTTTTTGCTCTGACCAAAGATTGACTCACACACACACATGCACATATTCACTTGTCGTGTTCGAGGCCACAGGCTCAGCAATCACCGGTTTTGACACCTGACAATCGAATGGATCGATCGATTGATTTATTTAAGTGTGTGAATCCCCTTTGACTGCAGATGCTCCTGCATGGTCCTCGGCGTGATTAACGGTCTATACTACTGAGCATGTGCATGTGTGTGTGTGTGTGTGGGTGTGGGCGGTGGGGGGGGGGGGGGGGGGGTGTGGGTGTGTGTGCGCGCGCTCACTATTTCTCTAAATTCCACTTTGTTGTGACGGCTTAGATCTGACAACGTCAGCGTAGAGAGAAATGTGTGTCTCCTCAAACCCGTGAGCAAGACAGATATTTATGGAGCATCGCTGATATTTCATCAGAGCGTCTCAGACTCAGTGAGGCATGGAGAAGCCTCATGATCGTCTGTATCAAAACAAAGCCCTGCATAGACAGGTGTGTGTGTGTGTGTGTGTGTGTGTGTGTGTGTGTGTGTGTGCGCGTGTGTGTGTGTGCGTGTATGTGCGTGTGTGTAGATCACATGTTCCACACGGGCCAGTCGTTGCTTTGTGTTGAACTTTGGGTTTCTTGTCATTCCTCCTTGGCCTGTCAAAGAAATGATCTTGCTCCACTGGTCACTGCATCAGTCACGCCTCAGTCCGGCGTGGCTCTAGAAAATTGCCCGGGCTTGAGAACAGTCCGTGGCTCAGGGCGAAGGATTGTCTGTGACCAATATCGTTTTATTTATTTATTTATTTTATTTTTTTCAATTCGGGGGTTATTCAGGCAGCGCCCGAAGCACACACGACATAATCCTACATCATTTTTTTATGTCTAGTTGGAAAAGAAAGAGCAGAAAAATCCCACTGCCCTTTTATCCTCTGGCTCTTTTTGTTTGTTCTTTATTTATTCAACTTTTACTCCCTCTGTTTTTTTTTACTCAAGCCCCTCATGGGCAATGTATCTTTAACCATCATTATCTATATGTGCTGAGAGAACTTATGTGTCCCAAAACAGTGTCGCTGCTTCCTGATGTGAGCCAATAGTATTCAATGAAGTAATCAATTAACCAATCGAGCCTGGAGTTCCATCATATTACATTACTGACAAAAAATAAATAAAGAAAAAATTCTATACATAACAGATTATATCTTCTAATGTTCTAATGAAATGATGATAATAAAACTAAATAATGGGCTCTATTATCCAAGATTACCAAGTCTGCACGGTCTAGGGAAGCACAGTGGTCATGTTTATTTGAGGTCAGTCACTTCCTGTTTGGTGGAATATCTTTTTCTCACATGGAGTTTGTGTTGATGTTTGTATTCTACTGGTAGCAGATCTATTTTCCTTCGGTGAGGTAGAGACAAATGTAAGGGTGATGATATAGGGTCACATTTCATGGTCAGCCAATCAGAGGCAGAGGTGGGCGGGAGCGCACACACCAACACAAACACACACACGTTCATAGATTAGTGTACAATGTTTCCTGTTAATAATGTTTTCAACAAAGTCTCAGTTTCATTCACTAAACATGTTTAATATTCAGTTTCATTAGAAGTGAGTAAATACACGGTCGAATGTAAGGCTCCAGTTTAGGGGGCGGGGCCAAATTCTTTAACATATTTGAACATTACAAAAAGTCACACAACAGCTACTTTCCCTCTTAACTAGTTATTTTCATGAGGCTGTAACTCAATCACTAAATTAGTCACTTTTCGCATGAAGAAAGTAGAAACTCGTGACTTTTTGAAGTAACGTGCCAAACACTGGTCTTCTGGCCAGTAACATTCCAACTATAGGCAGTATGGACAGTAGGAATGTTACGTGTTTACCCTTTAAATAGCAGAATACAGTGTGAGAACTCACTACCTGTGATGCACAGAGCAGAGGTCAACTAGAGGCTGCTGGAAGAAATGTAATTGTCTCCCCTCTCTGCTGCTATCAGGATAAAATATAGATTTTTGCAGCTTTAAATAAAATCTTTAACGTCAGATCATTAAGTGGAAATGGATATTTTCACTTTCTATTTTTACACCCATCCCGTCCCATTTTTTTTACCTTCACTCGGGCCTTGGCTGATGTTCGCCTCAATCCATATCAGATGATTCCACATCTATAAATGGAAATCAAGTCCTTTTGGCGCCAAGTTAAGTGACAAATCGTTTGGTACAAATAACCCTTTCAAAAACCCAATCACACGTTTGACCTTGCAGGCGGCGCCGGCTGAGAGAGCTGCAGGGTCTGCGCAGACGCAGCCCTGAAGTCATTTAACAGACAAATGGAACAGGTTTGTTCAAAAGCCCCTTGACATCACGTAAGAGATCTTCACCTCTGCACACACACACACACACACACACACACACACACACACACACACACACACACACACAGGCAGCAATTGAGTTCTGGATTAAGGAGCCTTGTTGTGTGTTTTAGAGCTGCAGCTTTAATTGGGAACTGATTGAGTGATCACTGCTGAAGTGGATGGTTCCTGAGTGTGTGAGACTATAGAGCAGGGGTGGACTATTATTTTTACCAGGGGGCCACATAAAAAA
>JAFBJT010111306.1:11214-37327 GCA_016785325.1 Chascanopsetta lugubris | reverse complement strand
AGAGAGAGAGAGAGAGAGAGAGAGAGAGAGAGAGAGAGAGAGAGAGAGAGAGAGAGAGAGGACAGGACAAACAGACCGGGGTTTCGATGACTCACTCAGCCGTCTGTCTGCAGCTGGCACAGATAAAAACAGATCTGTGCATCACGGCCTCATTAAGTTTTTCGCGTCGCACTCCCCGATTACTTTGCCCCCACGAGCCAATTCGAGTCTCCACGACGCGCTTTGAACTGCCTCCACCCCGAGTCTGCTCAGAAACTCGCTTCAGGAGAGTTCAAGATGTTTGGTGCAACTTCCCCCCCTGATACTTTACAAGAGGCAGGACGAGCGGAACAGATGTTTCCGCACCTTAAAATAAAAAATAAGGCACTTGCTATTTGGCGGAGCGCTGCGGAATTATAATAAGAGCGAACACATGCTGATGCATCACAGTGCAAATCAACCCCCCCCCCCCACCCTCACCCCCCCAAGGAAAACACACAGTGAGAGATGTCAAACCATGAGTCATCATTTGAATATTGACTGCTGCGGTAATTCTGCACCGCGTGAATAACAGAGCCAATAAGATGCTCATGCGTGTAATGGTTCACGGTGAACTGCGTAACTCCATCAAGTTATAAATATGCCCACAGAGTAAATATTTGTAGACAACTGTGCAAATAGAACATACACATGACATTGACAATAGGCCTTGGCAATGAGAATATTCACGTACACATATTCAGTCTGATGCGCGTTGCTTTCAAATGATGATTTGCATAATAGAACGCCACAAACATCTAAATTAAGTGAATTAATGATTTCACACGCTGCAGACAAAGTGAAAATAATGTCTGATTATACAGCGGTATACATCAAAGTAAACAGACCTTATAGTGATGTAATAAAGACCTTATTTGACTTTAATTAGAATATTTAAATATCCATTAGTGTCATCCGCCGTGTCTAGAACGGTTTAAATTTTAATTAACATTTAAAGCAAAACAAATCTTTCGGCTCAGAAGATTAAAAAAAAACGCGCGCTCCAGATGGAAGGAAAAGCGGATGCATTAAACTTATCCCTTCGTTCCCACTGATGCACTTCGCCAAGAAATAGATCGGGGACCTCGGCGGAGGGAGATTCAGACTCAGCTCTGCAGCCTGCCAATGTATTCTTGACCCCCGTGCGTCCCACACGCCACCTCGGCACCCGTACCCACATCTTCAACACACCAGTCACCTCTGGAACGTGTGAGGAACATCACGAGTCGGGGCGGAGGGGCGGAGGGGGGGGGGGGCATATGGTGGGACGCACCGCATCACTCCGGCCTCTGTTGCCAAGGAGATACAACGGATGGAAAGTGGAGCGAGGATATGACGGGAGAAGCCTGATCGTTGTTGGCAAAACAACAGACAAACACGCGCGCACACAACTCACAGAAGGTCAAACCCACCAGAGACAACCTGCAGCTGCCGTTCTTTTTCTTTTTTTTTTTGTTTTTGTTTGTTTTACATTTGATTTCCAGGGATGGCGTGCAGCTGTCAATCACACTCTTCAGCGCTCGCCAAAAACAGCCATGGTGTGCGTTTATTTATTTATTTATTCATTTATTGACAGACTCGCCCATCAATAAATAATGAGAATGGAGAGCAGTCGTGACTAGCACCGCATGCATCTAGGATCTCACATTCTGCTTAAAAAAACAACAAAAAAACAAAACAAAACGGGCTCATCGTTTCAGCATATATATATATTTAAAAAAATAAACGTTTTTTTAAAGAAAGGAAAAGAAAAATAGCATTCACACAAGGATCCATTTCTGATTTATTGTTGCGGAGGCCGACTTGAAAATCACCAAACAGAGACACGGGCCGCGCCAGACACGTTCACATTTTGCGCAATCTTGCGAGAAGTCACGCGCTGTACGAGCGAAACAGCGCTGGGTACAAGATGTCTGCGAGCGTGCTCGCAGCTGCAACACGCACGGCTCCGTCCAAGGACGAGTGGATTCCATTCGGCTGGAGCCGCCCACATTAACATTGATGACACTTTAATTCCATACATCGTGCTCAAGGTCAGCTCGTGCGTTCTTGTCTGTGAATGATCAGGGGCAGCCGCGCACGCTGCGCACACTCCAGCCCTCGGCACAGGAAGGAGCGGCTCCTCGCGCACGCTCGCCTCGCGAGCACAAACAAAACGGCCATTCTCCACGTGGCGCTGTGTTTGGGGATCAGGGCACAAGCCAGAGAATGTGAATGAGGGCAACGTGCTGTGCAGTGAAAGATGGGGGATTATTTATGGCTGGTAAATCCATTGGAGAGGGGGGGGGGGGGGGGGGGGGGGGGGGCTCCTCCGGCTCTCGGCTCATTGTCTGGACAAACACCCGAGACCACCCCCCACCCCCAGCCCCCTCTGGCCTGACCTCCAACCAGTCGTTTGCGGGAGCGGAGGCAGCGGAGGCGGCGGCCACAGGACGAGCGTAGAGACGGGCCGTGGTCACGATGTGTCATTCCCCCTGGCAGCCACAGGGGGCACACTGGGTCTGCCCACACTGCTCAGCAGGAGGAGGAGGCGCTGGCTGTGAGCCTTGCTTCTGCAGGCAGGCAGTGGGATAACATTCACACTTGGAACAGTGACAGTACCTACCTCAGACAGATTAGCGGTAATGTGGAGCAATATGGCTATTGTGGAGAGAATTCACAAAGCGGCAATTAGACGAGTGTTTTTGTCATTTCTTAACAAATGAGAAAATCTATGAAGCATGTCAGAATCAAGGTCGGAACCAAGAGAGATGGGGGGAAGTTCGCTGATGAGGCTTCATGCCAGAAAATGATAGTTTGCAGTCACAGTTTAAGGAAACAAAACCTGGTGGTATAAATGATGTGATTTGGGTTGAAATAAACATGCAGACAGTTTAAGACTGATCTTATTATCCCATTAAAGGTGCAGTGTGTAAGATTTGGTGGCGTCTAGTGGTGAAGTTGCATGTTGTATCCATCACCTCACCCTCCTCAGCATGCGGGAGAACGTATAGTCGATTTCAGTTGTCATGAAAACTCAAATGACGTTTAGGACGTCCACTCTGGGCTACTGTAAAAACATGGTGGTCCCCGAAGAGAGGACTCGCTCCTCAAGTAAATATACATTAATGGGCACATTTGCGGGTAATGGGGGAAAAAAAAAATACATTGCGGTGATTATAAATTCAGGAACATGACAATATGTCATTGTTTTGTAATTTTTTTTGACGTGACAAAAATGGCCACAATCGTACACACTGCACCTTTAAAATGAATACGCAGATGCTTTCAAGCTGAACTTGCTATATCCCATTAAGAAGAGACCTCCAGAGGCCTGTCCTGCTGTCATTGCGCCACTGGGTGTCAGTGTGGTGATACACTGACAAAAGCCACAGTCAGACACATCCTCAACATCCACTCGGTGGTTTCGCTCTTTATCAGCTCGTCCTCCCTGTAACCGCCGCCTCCCTCCCCGCGCCTTTGTTATCTCCCCGCCCCCTGCTCACCTGGGCTTGTCTGCGCGCCGGCCGCACAGGCTGGTTGTCAGGATGGTTGGGTGCCCACGGCCCCAGGCTCTGATTGGAGTAGAAGTCCATGGGGTAGATCTCCTTCCAGCCCACTTCCTGCAGAGCCACAGCTGCCTGAGAGGCAGACGGTGGGAGAGATGGACAGGATAATAACAAACTATGTTAAAATAAGGAAGGAACAAGAAATCTGACAAAGCCAAGGGTGCAATAGCAGCTTCCTGTGAGCTGCCATGCTGCATGATTCTGCTGTTATCTACTACTATTCACAGGTTTTTTTTGGGGGGGGGGGACAGAATGCTGCAGGAAGGTGGTGAGTGATGAGCGGGTGCAGCGCATACCGACTGGGTGTCATAATATTAAGCTTGGATAACAGACAGCGTTGTCACGTTATCCCTATGCAGCTGCACTGCATGACACAACATCTGCTGCAGGAGAGCAACCGCAATGGCATGACAGTGCTCTGACATAAGTGCAGACTGCTCCATATGGAGAAGACGTGCGAGCGAATACTGATTGTGAATGAAAGGCGGAGGGGGGGGGGGGAGGGGGGGGGGGAAAGGGGGGGGGGGGGGGGGGGGGGGGGGGAGAACATCTGAGTGACTGAGCAGATGAGTAAACATGGATGAAAGAGCGAGTGATGGAATCATTCATTTATTCATTTAACCAACTGTTTCCCCCATCTTTCAAACTGTTTAGACTCGACTTCGGCTGGATGCAATGACATTATATGGAGCGCGGGCGTCGATCTCATCTTCACCAAGGGCCACGTCAGCGTTAAGTTTGCTCAAGGGGCCTGTTTTTAATTGTGGGACTAAGTGTAATTACTACTTCATTTACATAATTGTCAAATGGCTGTCCTCACACTTGATTATCGTTTATTCGAGTTACAAAGATTGTATCTGCATTTACGTATATGTGAAAATGCAACCACGCTGAATATATCGCTACACGTAAACAGTAGCACATGCAATTAACTAGAGTTCGTGGGCAATGTATGCTTTTATTTTTAGGCAATCGTACGCCTTTAAGCTCTCGCGGGCTACATGAAATGATCGTGTGGGCCATATTTGGCCCGCGGGCCATGAGTTTAGCCACATGTGCCCGAGAGATAAGACCCTAAGGCAATACTAGAATTAGAGAAAAGATAAAGAAATGAAAAAACGCTGCTTAAAAGTGATGAGAACTCCTCTGCTGGGCTATAATTCATCACAGCTGGTGCTCGGCTTTTGTTCGAAGGCTGCGTACCAACACTAGTGTTCTCTTACCTAGTGGCTACAGGGAAATAACACCTGCATAACATATGTTTTGAAATGCTTCCTATGAAGCAGGAACATTAAAGAATGAGTGGTGGAAAACAACACGAATTTCTCTGCTCCAACAAGAGGTGGAAATTATGCTAATGATGTTTGTGTTTTGTTTTTTTCCCTCTCCCACGTTTTCCCAGGGTAACCTAGGTACTGGCGCTGCAGGCTATGGATAAATCTTTATTTAAAGGATAAAATATACATAATATATATTCAAGTTCTGTGCATGTGTCCTTCGTGTATAACACGATAAAAGCAGGGCTTTCTTCCTTTAGATCCAGGCATTGAAAACGAAATATATATATGGGTTTAAAAAAATCCCACACTGTTGCCTCCTATACAGACCTGTTCATCCAGATCATGCTTTTAAAGGTGCAGTGTGTAAGATTTCGGTCATTTTTGTCATATCTAAGAAATATTACAAAACAAATGGCATACTGACATTTTCATTAATTTATAATCAACCTAAATGTTTGATTTGTTCACATTACCCATAAACGCGCCCATTGATGTGTATTCACATGAGGAGCGGGTCCTCTCTACGGGGGCCGCCATGTTTTTACATTACACCAGAGTAAACGTATTGAGCATCTTTTGACTTTTAATGGCAACTGACGTCGACCACATGTTCTCCTGCATGTTCAGAGGAGTTGAGGGTGGGGTGGTGGATACAACGTGCAACTTCACCTCTAGATGTCACTAGATCTGACACACTGCACCTTTAAAATATTCATTTTTCAGCTGGTCCCTCCTGCTGCACGACTCGCCATCATTCTCTCTCCCCTGCCCTTATTCCACCCGCCTCTCACACCGACCGCCTCCCTCTGTGGAAGCTAGCTCCTCTTGCTAATCCCTGCTCTGACAGCAGAGCCAAGTGTGTCTTATTGACTATAAATATAACATGAGACGCACTGAAAATAAATGCTCACCCCCCCACCCACCCCCCCCGATCTCACCACCTCTCCTCCTCTCCTCCTCCCCTCCTCGCTCACTCTACCCTCCCATCTCGCTCCTCTTCATCATCATTCCACGGTGCCGGGAAAAATAAAGCAAACGTGCACGGGGATGTAACACACGCGTGTGTACGGGATGAGGGTGAATTAAGACTCGTCACCACGACGCACAATCACGCACGCAGACACAATTGCAGCTGCATATTATTTAAATGTGCCGACACACTTGCTCCCAAATAGCTGCCGGGGCGAGACAAATTGAGACGTGGCACAAAAAGGTTTGAGAAAACAGATTGCTGCTCTCTTCATTACAGCCGAAGTGAGTTCCGAGACTTTAAATGCCCCATTAAGGACCTGAGTCAAAGACAGAACAATGAAATAATAATCATCACTTCCTCTCCTAAGGTGAACGCTATCGTTGCTCTTAATAGCCTCGCTCCGACATGCAGCACAAAGTGGCGCTACATAACGGCAACCATTTCATAACAAAATCTAATATTCAACACAGCAATTCCCCTCGCAGCCATTTCACAAGGAATCAAATCGGTGGGAAATCTTTGAGGGAAATTGAATGAATTGATAGGTGACATGAAATGATTACCAGCCAAGTCACATAATGGCACCTAACTGCCGGAGCCATCACAAGTCAAGCTGTTTTTTCTTTCTCGTACACACCAGCTGCAGCGGCACACAAACAAAGGCGCTCTTTGAAATGGATCTTTATGAGTTGCCGTCCAATCTATCTCTCTCCCTTAAGAACAGCAAGGCAGCTGCAGGAGGAGGGGTGGGCGGGGGGTTGTGTCTCAAACAGCCAGTAGGGGGGGCTGGTCTGCTGCCGAAGCCGTTTGCTACTCGTGCTGGCGGTGCTTCAGAGCGGGGATGGAGAGGGAGGAGGAGGTGTGCCACTCCATCTTCCAGCATAAGCAGGCCCTGATGAGTCCTATACAAACACACCCGCCTTTAATACGCATCTCTATGCTTCACTCCTTAAACATAATGGTATGGTTCATCCCCAACTCCTGGGGCTTTGGCGTAAGCTGCCAAGGGGTCTCTTAGCAGGTCGGAGGGTGTGAGAGTGTGGAGTCCCTCCAGCTCAAGGACCATAAGGCGCGTGTTTACCTCGTACGGAGACAGCAGGGGTTTGGAGAAGGCCGCGCCCCAGTCGATAGAAAGGCGTGGACAAGCGATCTGGACCCACCTGTAGGAGACACAAAGTACAAATTTGCGCTGGAGCGCGCATCACCGGCGGAGTACAAATGTGGAATTAGAGTCAGCCTGAGACGCTGAGAGACTCGGATCCTATTAGACAGGCAGGGCACATCTGCAACTCCGCACTGCATGTGGATACGTGATGCAACGGCTTGTGCAGGGGCGCCTCCCTCCACCTGATCTCCAGCGTCAGAGATCCGATTCGAACGGGCTCTAAAGACGCTGCTACACTCTCTGAATGCAGGGGCTCACCAGTGAGCAGTGGGCAGGAGGCAGTAACAAAAGGGAAAAAAAAAAAAAAGGGGGGGGGGGGGGTTGAACAGGATTGAAAAGAGGGAAGGAATGCAGTGAAAGAGGATAGGTGAGTGTGAATAAAAAAGCTGCACCAGCCAGGTCTCCACGGAGGTAGCCTACATAGCTGGCAGACAGGGTGGTGGTGGTGGTGGTGGTGGTGGTGGTGGTGATAGGGGGCGGTGTATGAAAGGGATGGGGAGGGGGTGAGTAAAAAAGAAGAAGAGGGGAGGACACAGATATACAGTGATAGGGAGTGAGAGCAACTGAAAACAAAAGGAGGAGGTGGGGTGAAGAGGTGCAAGGAAGACGGAGAAGAGGAGGAGGAGGAGGAGGATGGAGGAGGAGGATGGAAGAGGAGGAGGAGGATGGAGGCAGAGGAGAGGAGGAAGATTGGCAGTGAGAAAAGTGTTTACTCTGGAAAATGCATGAGAGGGAGAGAGAGAGAGAGAGGGAGACGGAGACGGAGACAGAGACAGAGATGAGGAGGGCGTGGATGTAAACAGCTGGAGGGGGAAAAAATGAAGAATGGGAAAATGGAGGCAGAGAGCAGCGGCCGGGGCGACGGGGGTCAGTCTTCACAGATCGATGCTATCAGTGGCGGCCATCTCCACAGTGGGAGTGGACCTGCCACTGTCCCTAATGTTAATGAGGGAGCTCCATCAGAAGTATTGAGCCGCGGTGCATTTAGAATCCCCGACGACAAGACGACAATAGATGGAGGTAAATGCCGATGAGAATATGTCTGTTTGAAATTGAAACGTAGGAAAAGAAGTTAAAGGGGCAGTGTGTACGATTTCAGTCGTTGTCACTTCCCAAAATATTACAAAACAATCACATACTGACATTTTCATGAATCTACGATCAACCTAAATGTTTTATGTGTTCACATTACCCATCACCTAAATGTACATATGTTTTTCCATCATCCTTAAACAAGCCCATTGATATATATTTTAGTGAGGAGCGGGTATCTCTAGATGTCACCAAATCTTACACACTGCACCTTTAAAGGACTGTACGAGTGCATTCATATCCACGTGACTCCCCCATGTGTCTCTCCTTCATTCCCAACTTTCACCCTCTGTCTCTGCTGCACTCGACGCCTGCTGCTCTGTTTTCTTTCTCAGAAACGTTTCACCCCCTCAGGGCGAGTGCATGGCATTTACTCATCTCAAATAACACTGTTTTTTTGTTTTTTTTTAAATGGCTCCCCCCGAAGAATGACATCCTATTAATTGTACTAATTTGGGGGCGTGAGCTAAGTCAGATATTTGTGTGGAGCAAAAAAAAAAACCAAACAAAAAAACATCCCCAGACCAGAGTTTGCCGAGTTTAGATGGAAATCGAAAACATGAAAATATGACCTTTAAGTCCATCGGCCCGTATTTACAACTGGAACACATTACCGAGCCAAACACTGCATGTGGACCGAATCTGCTGCACGCGCTGGAAGAAGAGGGCGCTAATTACAGCCAGAAAGTCTGACAGTGTGTACGTGTGTGTGCACGTGCACATGTATGGGCTCAGACATGTGCAATGCATCTGTGTGTCCACAGTATGTGCACGTGCACGTCTGTATAATGAAGTGAAGAGAGCGCCGGTGGGGGGGAGGGGGGGGGGGGGGGGGAGGGAGGGAGGGAGGGAGGGAGGGAGGGGATTAATAAGAACCAAATCCTCGTGGCTACGGCTGCGAGCCTGAGAGTGGAAAGCTGAGAGGATCCCTCCTGAGGAGCAGATCGTTGATTGGTACATAGAGCTGGAGGGGACTATTCTAATATTAGCACAGAGACAGACTGAATGGTTCGGTTCAGTCAGACACATGGTGGCACACCGGGTCTTACCCCGAGGATGCAGCCCGGGAATGTTATTTGCTTACTTTAGTGGAAATCACAGGCCCCTCGACGCACTTTCAAGACTCGGAGCGGCAGGATGCAGTTACCCCGAGATAAGATCACACGTTAATAGAAGTGAGCGTGCACCATGCGCCTCCGCCCGAGCTGAGATGTAGAAGCCTGCAGCGCATTACACCCTGACACGGCGAAGAGGACCTCCACCTGCACAGCTTTATGCACGCACACGCACACGCACACACACACACACACACCTCCAGCGGCGGAGGACAATTAATAATTCGGCGCAGCGGGAAAATTGAAAGGGCACCGTTAACGGTGGCTTTAATTGATTTAAAGCATACAATCATTTGATTTTAGTTGAGTCGAAAATTAGACTGATAAAAAAAAATAAAAAAAACAACAACGATAAAAGGCTGCGGTGCACTGGGTGTCATCTCGACTTGAGATAAATGTACGTGGTGTGCACAATAGTTAAAAACACGCATGGAGAGCGCCTAATTACACACTTTGGAGCATACGCTAATGGCGTCTCTCTCCATATGGGTGTGTGTTTAATGACAGAGGAGGCCCGAGGATAGGCTCTGCACAGTGCACTGTGTCCAGCGGTGCTGTGCACTAATGCGTCCTTTACCCCCCCCCCCCCCCCCCCCCCCCCCCCCCCCCCCCCCCCCCCCCCCCCCCCCCCCCCCCCCCCCCCCCCCCCTCTCTCTCTCTCTCACCTTCCATTCCTCCTTCACCACAGCCACATTCAGCCTCAAACACCCGCAGCTCCGTAATGTCTGCTTAGCGTCGGCCGCCTGCGCTCCAGCAAACTGTCATAAAACAATGAGGGACGAATTTAAAAAGATGAAAGACAAAACGTGAAGTCAGGAGATCCACCCGGTGTTGTCGAACAATCTTACCATGAATACACACTTGTGATCAATGGAGCAAACAATGCTGTCAGAATGTATTGTCTTCAAAAACAAACACCTCATTTTCTACCCGCAGCTCAGACCAGGCACAATATCAAATTTGCAAACAACATTCTATTGTGAATCAGTTAAATGTCCTATTCAAAGGTGCATTGGGCAAGTTTAAAATGACTTTTCTAATGCTGAAGAGTGAACGGGCTGTTACAGGTGCTAAAAAGTGAGACATTCCCCAACTTTATCAATTGACTCTATTTGCCTTTGATACCCAAAGTGATTTTGCTCTTAAGTCAATGGTCCAGAGTGCCGATAGTGACTTTAGTGTGCACATGCAGCCATAATTGGTTATTTAATGGCTTTTGTGAGTGGACTGCACATCCTTTCACTGCCACCAGGGTCACTATCAACACCCATTTTTGGAAACATCCCTAGTTCCTCCATGCACCCAGCCACTGTCTTTCATAACTACAATGTATGAATCAAGTAATAAATGGGAACAAAATTAGCTTCTCTTTTATGAACATTACAGTATTTCTATTTTGTTTCTAGTCATGTGTAGGTTCGATTTAATGATTATCTTGGGGTGTTGTATTATTAAACTTTGTTATGTGTTTTGCTGAGAGATGCTTCTAATACTCTGTCCAGCCCATTTGTATAAATAAAGGAAAACTAAACAGTAGAACTGCCTTTAATTCTGTATTCATACACTCTGCTTTTCTTGACATCAATACTCTGAATGCAACTGAAACAGACTTTGCTGAAAGGCTTTTTTGTCTCTAATGAGGGTTTGTTTTGGTCGGCTGAGTCGTGCCTGACTTACATAATTTTGAGATTGCACTCATACAGTGCATCGGTGTGAGCGGAGCCTAAAAACAAAGGAAAGAAATGTTTTGCTTTGCACCACCATTCCCTCGCTTTGCAAACGCAGCCCCCTCAACTACCTCTGCATCTCTCTCTCTCTCTTCAACTCACTTTCAGACCTCTCTCACCCACTCCTGCCTCACACCTCTCACAGATCTGCCTCCCTGCAGTGAGAGGCCGATCAGAGGGGAGTGCACGTGCCCGCGTGACGATGTGACTCGATCTGCGCTGCCGACGTCTCACGCAACCCTCTTCAATCCTCACCCCCGCTCACCAGTTCAAATAAATCTGGGAAGGTGCACCTTCGACCCGGGCCGCTGCTTCCTCAAAGAACATTGTTAATTGGTGCAGAATAATTCAGTCACCGATGCTCTGATTACAATAATCACATATTAATGGCAGGTTCCACATGCTGTTACACTTCACCGGTAATTTCATCGCACGTGAGGGACCGGCTAGGGGTTTAAAGGAGTGTGGCTTCAGGTAGGGGAAGATGTTTCCATGATTAAAAGGAATTTGGAGCAGAGTTATGGTGACATGAATAAATAACAATCCATCTCGAACAAGTGCAGAGTCTGATTTCACTTTCAGATTTGAGCATGATCGGATGTCGTTTTGAAAGTACGATGAGCGGTGAGCATTTTAACGGATTATTTGTGGATGTGAGTCCGTGTGTGTCTATGGTGACTGATCCATATCAAACACCCAAATTCAGCACACTGGACTTTTTACTTTTGCTACAAAGGCAAAACTGCTGAATATAACCAGGACATGGAATTTCAATGTTGTTTATGAGGCTGTTCACGGCCCCTCGTTACACCAGGCACGCGCAGACCATGTTGACTCCCTAATTATATACACACGTTCACTTCTAGGTGACTACCCACTATTAAAGGTGCAGTGTGTAAGATTAATTGCACTTTCTTCCCTCTCCATGGGGAGAAATACACCAGAGAATAATTATATGGATGTTTTTATGAGTGCAATCTCCTGAATGTACGGATAGTTTTCATTACTCTCCAATGGGCCCTTTGTATTTAAGAGCAGGTGGTCACTGTATGGGCCACTAAGGCATAATTATCTCACATGCATGTCTAGTATCTATGGTGGAGAAGTAACAAAAGAAATATCTGGACCAAAGGGAACAAATGTATTAACTATATCTTCATACAGACAACCTCCTATTTAACAATCATTAAGTGACAAGTATTTCACTTTGCAGGGAAGTTTGATAAAAAGCAATTGAATGCAAATGCATAAAATAATGTTTTTTTTAGATAAATCCACTGGTTGGCGCTACAGAGTCAGGAATTTATGCTTTGAATTTCAGATGGTTGATGAAAATAAGCGTTGTGGGACACAAAAGGCTTATTTCACATGTCAGGATTTTTTAAGCATAAATTTGATTGTTATAACTAAAGAGCTACTAACAGTCACCCAAGTTCAACATCACCTCCACGTTAGACAGCGTTATGACGTATAATGTCCCAAAAAAGACTGAAGCGCCAGATGACCAGAGTGAAGCAACCAGTTGCTCCCATTAAGCAACCACACTTTTTACAGGCACCTTAAAGCCATTTGAGTGAATGACACCAAATCATAACACACGTTATCTCAAGGTGTTTCACAAAAAGGTTGAAAGCTCCAGCGGAACCAGACTTGAGTGTGAACGACCACCTGCCTTGACTGGCTGGTAGTGAGTGGAAAAAGGGGGCGGGGGCGGGGGTCGTCAGAAGAGAAGAGGTGGAAGAAAAGAGTAAGACACAGAGAGTGAAGAGGGAGGAGGAGAGAGAGAGTGACCAGGAAGAGTTGCACAACCTTCACATTTAATAGCATCAAAGATCAAGACTGGGCGATTGTCGAATAAAATGTAATAAGAGTCTCGCAGGCTTGATTTAACCGCAGACCTTTCAAAAGACCCCGGTGACTTTGAGACGAGGGAGCAGCTCGTCCCCACAGCTCTGCGTTGGCCACACACAGACAACATTTGAATGTCCTGTATCTCCATATACTCACGCGTCGACATCCGACATCAGATCCAGCTTGCTGGGGAAGATCTCAGACAGCAGCACTCGTGTGAAGGGCCTTCCCAACGACTGCAGCTTGGACTCCAGGTGCTATGGGAGGAGAGAGGGAGAGAGAGAGAGAGAGAGAGAGAGAGAGAGAGAGAGAGAGAGAGAGAGAGAGAGAGAGAGAGAGAGAGAGAGAGAGAGAGAGAGAGGTGATAAGAAGATTTCAAACACCTTTCTCCTTTGTGTTCAGAAACTTCATGTTACTTTCCCCAAACTCTCACACACACAATGCATCAAGCTTATGCACCTAAGGTCATTGCTAAGTGTTTAATCTACAGTCGATCTGAGGAGGAAGACCATTTCATCCAGCTCTCACTTTCTGAACCTTCATATGATGATTCGTCTGTTTTCTGCTCCGTACCCGAGTGGACAATGTGGTGAGAGAAAGTTAAGGGAAGAAGCAGACAAATCCCTTTCCCTGGCCAAAGTGCTTTACCTCCTGGTGCTCTCAGGCCAAGTCAGGATGTGTAATCCCTGTAGCATATTCTGGGACTTTCTTTGGATCTCTGTGTCCAGCTGGTTCTGGCCTAATGCCTCCACAGAAAAGCATCTGGATAACACCCACCCACCCCTCAGGCAATTCAAAAAAAAGAAAAGAAAAAAACTTCGCCTTGATGGTGCAGTGTGTAAGATTTGGTGACACCTAGAGGTGAAGTTGCGTGTTGTATCCATCACCTCACACTCTACATTCTGAGCAAGCAGGAAAATCTATCTTCGACTTCACTTGTCATTAATACTCAATAGATGTTTAGTATGTCAACTTTTACTGCTGTAAAAACATGGCTGCCTCCATAGAGAGGACCCCCCCCTCATGAAAATATACATTAATGGGCTCATTCTAGGGTAATGGAAAAAAATCATTCACGTGATTAAAAATTCCCGAAAATGTCAGAGTGTAATGAAATGTAATGTAAGTGACAAAAATGACCAAAATCTTACACACTGCACCTTTAATGGATTCAACCTGTCAAAATGTGTACCCACGTAGAGTGAAGGAAACCAATTGCGTTCTCATAGCTGGAATTGAGCACTTTCCTCTCTACATGCTCATTTCATAGAATATCTCCACGAGAAATAAGATCAAATGATATATGCGAAATTAATTAGTTTCTGAGCAGATGGTCATTTTTCTTTCCTGCACAGTAACATGGAGTAAAAATACCCTCAGACTCACGAGTGCTGACTCTCACAATCACCTCACACTCGACAGTAAATTGCGGCCATTAGGTGCTGGAGGTCAGGGTCTGATGAGGCTGACGGAACAGAACGACATCATCAGCAAAAAAAAAAGGTCTGTGGCCGTCACAAAACAACCCCAACCCCCCCCCCCCCCCCCCCCGAAAACACAGATACAAAGGACAGTTTTCCCACTCAGGTTTGAGCCCTTAGCTTTGAATGATGAGTAAAATGAAACCATGTCGAGGCACTTTGCTCCTCTGCGTTTGAGGTTTCCGTTGAGATGCAGGAGGCAGCCAGACCGACTGTTCCCTTGGTGAGATAAAGGTAGAGGTGTGTTTGCCGATATCTTCTGCCCTTGAGGGTGTCACGGGGCACTTCTTTGACTGTGCCCTTATCGCAGATAACTGGACCGTCCCCCTGACTTAAGAAGTAATCCGACCATAACACTTCTTAAACCCGACACATCACTCGGGGAAGTCATTATCTTATTCAGATCACCAAATGTAATGAATTTGTTTCTATCCACTGATCCAAAAGTGAAACTTTTCGCTGTCTGACTGAATTAACTCTCTAAATTGCTGCGTCTGATTATGTGTGAAACGTGGTGCAACCGTACACTGTGACTTAAAGGTGCATGAGACAATATTTAAGAGACACTTTTTTATGTCAGAGTGAGAACATGATGTTACAGAAGCTGAAAAATGACTAACTCAGATGTCCCCATATATCTGCCAATGTTCAGCTAATATGTGAAAAGACTATAAGGTCCCTCCTGAGATTTGGTCCGAAATGCAAACAGCATCATTTGCTCCAAAATGGAATTCCACAGACAAAAAACGTGCAACCTCCACAGCCCAGATCCCATGTAAATCCTATACAAAGAGGTTAGATCGAGTCAAGTCCATTGGCACAATATGCACAATATGGCTGACGTGAGCTGAAGCAGGGTAACAGCTCCGTAGCTGCCAACATTCCCTCCCTCATGTGTAAACAGGCTCACACTGGAGCCTTGTCGCCATGGTTACTAGGGCTCTGCAGCACAGCATGGAGCTCCAGATAGCTCTGTCTTGCTTGGCAAGCCCTGCTGGATATACGTTCAGCCCTGAGCTCAAGTTAGCGCAGCAAGGCCTAGCTAGAACGCCAGGATTAACTCGTGTGTGTGTGTGCGCGTGTGTGTGTGTGTGTGTGTGTGTGTGTGTCGGTGGCAAGATAAGACCACAAGCAGCTGTGGCCATTTACCTGCGGCCTTAATTGTTGTGTTTATTTACAGTTCGTCGACGCTCCCTCACATCCACATGACAGACAGTGGGTTACACGTGACTTCACTCCACACGCTGCTTCAAGCAATTGTTTTTGGAAGTGATTTTGATTTGATGATGATGATGATGATGATGATGATGATGATGATGATGATGCCTGATAGAAGTCGAATGTAATAAAAGCCAAACACGAAGTGCAGGCTTCTGGAATCAAGCGAAGCTACAGATGAGAGTGATGAGGAGTAGACAGAGAATGAGATGCTGTTGTGGGTTCAGAGTGACCGGACAGGACTTCTCGGTCAATCGATGTGCATCCCCCAGACTTCTGCTTGTAAAGATTTATGGGTCTACACCGAATGGACCGGAGAGAGTGTGCACATACATACAGTTTACAGCTTCTGATTCTCACCTGATACGAACCCACACAAAAATACTTCGACTACAGCCTTGGACGGATGAACGAATGTTGGGCCCCTGAGCGGGAGATGACTTTCACATTTACTTGACAGGAAAAGTGGAAAGTATTTTTTTAAAGGCTCTTAAAGATTTATTCATTTTGATCATTTATCATTAATGTAACTGATCTTACTTTAACTGACATCCCCGGCAGCCAACCTTGAGGCCAACTGAGGGATGAGGGATAAAATATCTATGGCCGCTCGGCTGCATCACCTCAAAGGTGAAATAATAACCTCCCAGTGTGAAGCTCCCTGCCCTATTAGCACTTCATGTCAATGTGCAGTCTCACACTGGAAAACATTACGGACCATTGCGTAAGTGGCTTCAGGACAAGTAGACATGTTGAAAGGTAGCGGCGCTCACTCACCTCCAGGACTTTGGGACTGCCCTGTCTGCCCAGCGTGCCCAGGATCAGGCCCCATTTCTGGGCTGAACGAGCCTCGTCGATGGCCTGGAGTCGTGAGGCGCGCATGGCCTCGTGGTCGTAGTGCTCTCTGGAGAAAACCTTACTGTATGGGTCATATCTGCAAAACGTGGCGGATTGGAAAAAGGACAACGCATACAGATGTAAATGGAATGCACAACAACATTGTATATCACTTCGATTTCAAGTATGTATCTTTGAGATAGCTATTCAGGAAACGATGAAAACAAACCACAGAGTCTGACAGACGTCAGTGTATCTTTGGGAAAACGGAGGTGTTTTTCAGAATCTAATCTCCTTTGCTGCGGTACAAGGGCCTCACTTGAGATTAGAATCTTGTTTATGAGAGAGACCTGTGATATGTGTGGCAGAGAATATGACTACAACAACACTAGTCAACGGTGCATACCAAGAAGATCCTACACAAAACAGAACGTTATCCTTCCATATCTGACATTGGTATAATAAGGTTTCTATGACGACAATGAAAGAACATAACAAAAACACTTATCTGCAAAGGGTATTCAAACATATTCTAAATGTGTTGTTTATGTTTCTCCTTGCTTGCAATCATGTTCCGCTGTTTCTGGCGTGTATGTAATGTAACATGAACAATTGATTATTATATGGGTCACAGTAATGTACTGCATAACAATACCTATAGGCAGGGACGTCTGGGTTGGCGATCATGATCGACTCCAGGTGAAATCTTCCGTCTCCCAGGTAACTGGAGAAAAAAAATACAGCAATCAATTCAATGTTTTAAGGGGAAGAAAAGGACACAATGAAAAAAGAAAATAACATAATGAGGAAAGCCCTCAAGACAATGTTGAATGTGCAATCATAATAAACACTGGGCCATTACTCTCTCATTCCCCCCACTCTCACCATGAGAGGCAGGAGGCCCGAGACTGGGCCTTTCCCAGCGCTACAGTCCGGGGATAATATGGCCGGCAAAAACAGAGGCATTGTGTTTACAGAGAGCCCCAAGTCCTTCCAATTAACCCCGGGTCTGCTGCTGTGGATCCACCCGGGCTGAAGCAGAGGCAGAGTTCACACACCCTAAGTACACAGAGGCATGTAGGTGTCTGCTGAAACAAGCGCGGGCAGCGCCCTCTCTCATGCAGACCCCTGCACAGGGTGAGGCTGAGGAGAATCACGCTGTTAGTGTGAGTGGGCTCAGGTCGGTACCCCCACTCATTACTGTACAGTCTCAGTGGGCCCACTGAGACAGAACATGAAATTAAACCCACTAATTGGTCCGTGTTTAGAGCAGCTGAGAACAGGCTGTGGGTGGTTTGACGCACAGTCGCCTCCAAAGCTGTTGGAACGAGAGGGTCCTTTCCTTTCTTATGTACACTGCAGATGTTTGGGTGTTAAAGGTCCAGTGTGTAAGATTTGAGTGACATCACTTCTATTCATATTGGCAGAAATGGAAAATAAAACACTTATAATGATGATTCTAATGGAGCAGGATGAGACATTCAGTGAAATGTTGCCATTACCCTAAAATGAGCCCTTTAGTGTTTATAGTTTAAATCAGGGGTGGGAAACTTAAAGGTGCAGTGTGGGTAACTTAAAGGTGCAGTGTGTAAGATTTGGTGACATCTAGTGGTAAAGTTGTATGTTGTATCCATCACCTCACCCTCACCGGTCTGAGCATGCAGCAGAACCTATGGTGGCCCTCAGTTGTCAATAAAACTCAAAAGATGTTGAGATGTTTCGTACGTCCACCCCACACCCTACAACACATGTCAGCCCCCGTAGAGAGGAACTGCCTCTGGTGTAAATATACATTAAAGTGCGCATTTTAGGGTTATGTGAAAAGCAAGTCATTCATTGGGGCAATTATACATTTGTAAAAATGTCCATAGAATTGTTTGTAATTCTCTTTCTATAGATATAGAAGAGACAGAAATGGCCGAAATCTTACAAACTGCACCTCTCAAAGGAAATCATGAGGAGAGCGGTATTCAGCTTCAACACGCAACGTTACCACTTGATGTCACTGAATCTTACACTGCACTGTAACCGTATAGTGAAATGAATATGGATATATAACTCTGAATTTTAGCTTTCCCTTTTCTCTTCGCAAAATTGATAACTTAGAGAGACTGTCTTTTTCATTCTGTGTGAATAAGTAAAGGAAGAGAAAATAACTTAAAATTGAATAGCAATTAGTTAAATTAACTGAGTCAGGCCTGTGACCAACAAGCATCGCCACACTGTTGTATTATTCATGTGTGATGCTGGTCCAGCTTTATACCGCAGCCTCTTCCAGCACGTTCGTTTTCAGAGGGTTCTTTCCTCAGTTTGGTCGTCGGGAGGCAAACTGCAGCTCGGTCAGGTTCAGGTCCACCAATGAACCAGCATCAGACGTCACCCTTTTAGACCTTGTTATGTTCTGGGTCATTGAGCATAATGAAGTTCCAGCAGATTAGTCTGGATGCATTTCTATGTAAATTGACAGATAAAATGCTTCTATGGACTTCTGGGTTGATTCTGCTTATCGTCATCGGTTACATCATCAAGATCAGTGAGCCTGTTCCAGGAGCAGCCATGTAAGCCCGAGCTGTGACACTGCAAATTTAAATAGTCTGGTTTGAGTTCTGCTCGAGTGAACGCTGCCAGGAATCCACTTTGGAAAACACACATTTACTGACCAACGCGTCTGACACTGACTGGAGCACAACCAGCAGTGGACCCAGTTTACCCGACTGTCTGTCATTGTTGTTGTTGACTTACCAAAACATTAACATACTGTATATACTTAGTATTTACACTTCTTGTTTTGTGTAAAGAAGCAGGTTTCATTATGCCTTGCTTCATCTCACATAGAGGGCACACTGACTGAGCTGAGTAATCCTGCTTTTTGATTTCAATGTGAGATGTTGTGAAAGAAAACACCAGGATGAATAAATGTATATAGAAATGTTGTTGCACCATTAAAACCCAAGGGTAAAACCTGTAGTGAATATTTCACTTCCAAGCAAACAAGCACCCCCCCCCCCCCCCCCCCCCCGCCGAAGGTTGAGTATACTTTATGCAATTTTATCTTCTGTACAGCACCAGATCACAACAGACATCAATTAAGGTTGACATTCCTGTAAACAGGTCTATACCTTGATCTTGTACTAAACATACTAAAAAGCCTCGTGTTATTTATCTTATCTACATGATGTCATGTCTGTGGTTCACTTGTTTACAGTTCTCCTCTGTTCTCTGTATTGCGCACAGCGGAGTTCCGTCCCGTTGCGCGCAAGCACAAAGACACGTGGGCGCAAACACAGGTGAGCACACTCCCACCTGCAGACAGAGGGCGTGCGTCAAAGAATAATTTTTCAAATGTTAGACTGACAGCTGCTAAAAGAAACACATGAACATCGTGATTCCTTCGAGTGTCGGTGTCCATCAATCCGTTCTCTCACAAGCTGTAAGCCGAGGGAAAACGCTGTGTCCACATGCTGTCAGACATTATTTAAGTTTCCTCGTCGTTCTTGTAAACCCAAAAAATCCTTGCAGAATTGATTCCTCCTTAAAAATCAATAGAATTTTTTAATTGGATTTTGGATGATTGACAAAAGAAAGCTCGGTAGTGTGGGATACTCGTAGGTTTTTACCGGCAAGATAATTTCCACAAACTGACACCACTTGGTGGTGTCTGTACTGAAACGCAATTGTTGTAAGTCCAAGCTAAAGTTAGTCCCCTGACATATACATGCATCACCGTCGCATGAGTTTATTAGCATCAGAGGAAACAGTGTTATGATGTTTAATTTCCCCGGGCTGACATGTCTGTTAGTCACCATTTAGCAACTGTAGTAGAAGCATCAAATTCAAGGGCAGCCCGTTTACTGATGTATTCTATATTACATAATAACACATTTAAGTCTAATAGGCTTGTGTTTAACTCAGGCCTGTAACATGAGAAGAGTGTGAAACAACAGAAGTGGAAATGTTTAGGGTGTAGCATCTCAAACAACAGATGCTATGATATTTATCACATGTTCATATAATGACTAGAACCCTTCACTACAATGTGATTGAGGATCTTTAACACAAATGTCAACAACAAACAAACTGAAATCAGCTTACTATAGATTTTTGCCAATGGAATAGACTGACCAGATTAGACGAATCTGCAGGGCACAGTTCAACAATTCTGATGCCTTTATTCAAAGCAACATACATCTGAGGGTGGGTGTAGAGGGTGGGAGTTGAAACCATGACCTCCTGCTTATAAGGCACATGCTCAACCACTGAGCTACAACCACTGTTACACTTGTACTTCACCCAGAGCGACAACTAAAACAACTGTACCAAAACAAAAAAAATGAACTTGAGCAGAGTCTCGGCTGTGTTGCTTCTGTCTCCTTAGCAACATCCAAGGCCCTTGCGGGATGACACAACAACAACAACATGAACAATAAACCTGCTTCACTTCAGTCGCAGTTCGTCTCTGTGGAGCTTTAAGAGGCCGGTGTGCATGAGCTCTGTCTGTGATCACCTCTGTACATATTCTATTGTTCTCCTTATAAAACGCTGCAGCTTTAATGGAATATGCGTCCTTGCCGCAAAAAAACCCATCTTCACATTTACATCTTTATAATGTTCGATTATGAGGGAAAGCAAGAGTCCTGGCAGCAATAGAAATGTTCCACTGATCATTTTTCAAACCTCTTTTCAATGCACTTCGGAGCTTTTGAAAAATACTTCATCCTTCACACAAAAATGCTTCTTCATTATAAAAATGAGACAACCTGGGCCCTTTTTAAAGCTTCAAGACAAACCTCAAAGACTAATGGACCAGTGCTCTTCTTCCATAATGCCTGGATGGTTCAAAGCTTTGGTGAAAAAAAAAAAATGCAATTATAACTTGTGCATATAACATTTTTTGGGAGAGCCAACTAATAACTAATTAAGATAAGCTGACGCTAAAAATGAATTTAATGGCGTATTAAAGGTGAACAAGACCCTGCGCTGGTAAAAACGAGTTTGTTATGTGCCGTCTTTGATGGAGACCATCAATTCATTAAGGTAAAGTGCATGGGAACGAGTGCGCTGGATGTGTGTGAGGACAGACGGAGAGAAAGAGCAGTGTTCTAACTCTCAGGCGGCCTCATCGATTCTTTCTCCAATCACGCCCCTCCACACCCAGACTCACACATCAAAGTTAGCGCACATTAAATTAAGAGGTGATGTGCACTCTCACCCTTTTCCTTCCCCCACGCACCAACACATACACAAATGCACGAAGCAGAGATTGACCTTGTGTGGCGATAGAGAGCCGCAGATCAGACGAACGCAGGTTGAAGCACCTTAATATGATTGAACTAATTACAATCTGGGAATCACTTGGACTCGCACTGCTTCACATTCTCCCCACTGCAGAGCTGCCTGAGATGTTGTCTGCTGCCTGGACCTGTTACTCTGACTCCTCCCTGCAGCACAGTCGGATAAGCATCACTTTGACAAGTCTCACAAGGAACAGTGTTTCTGTTGAGGTAAAGAAACTGCAGAGTCTAAATGTATTCTCTCCCTCATTTTCCTCGGATGCAAAAAAGGAGAATATGAAATTTAAAAGTCCAGTATGTAAGATAGGGGGGAAATCATTTTGTTTTTCTATAAGCAAAAATGGAATTGTTTAAGAATGGGAATTGTTTACGAAGCATTTGAATACCTTATTGTCTGAATTGATGTTTTAATTGCTCTAGAATGAGCCACATAATATTCAAAGTAGGGGCGGGTCTTCACTGTGGAGGCCACCATGTAGTAATTCTCATTCCTGTGAATGGGTTTTTGACAATATAGACGTGTTACTAAATTTTTTTTTTATCACAATTGTTATGAACTTGCATGTTGTTGCAAGATGTTTTCACTTATGCATAATCACCAAAATGTAGAAATTGTTTTCATTACCTTAGAATAAGAGAGACCAAAGGAAGGTCTTCTCTATAGAGGCGGCCATGTTGCACCATCATGAGTTTACAATAGCCCAGAATGGAAACCCACTAATGGAGCTTTGATGAAAAATGAAGGCTACCATACATCCTGCTACAAGATTCGCGGGGAAAGGTGAGATTAGAGGCATTCAGCTGCAACATGCATTCACCACGAGATATCCCTAAATCCTGTACATGATCCCTTGGAAACTGGCAATCTCACATGCAGCAAGTCATTCCCAGACAGATGGTGACAAGTTGCAATGTTTATTAATTCGAACCCATATGTGACACACTGAGTTTACACTTCGTTCAAACCTCGATCATTAGTGAGCGTGTCCTGTGTTTGCTTTGAAACAACCAGAAGTGTCTGGGTCTCTTCTGGCATCATATAATTCAAAGCTTTGCAGAGTGTGACGGTTATTTTTAGCCGTGCCATTCTGGATCAGCATCTGGCTGTTTCTGGCTGGATGTAACAGAAGCCTGATCGGAGGTGCGCGGGCATGAGTGGTTTGCGCGGCTAGAGCCGTAGTCTGGTGTGACTGGTGTGATGTCATATGGATTATTCCACATGTCACATGGGTGGGCACGGTAATGGCAGGGGTAATTATTGTGGCTCACAGTGGGAGGGTGGTTGTGACTGGATGAGTCAAGCTCGGCTGTCTTTGGAAATCTGGCTCTCTCCGCTAACTAAGAGCAGGAAACGACAGGGCCTGTGTTGAAAGTGCGAGGAGGGAGACGGGGAGGAGGAGGGAGATTTCTTACATTATGGCATTGACGTGACGGTCCAAGCGAGGGGAGGTGCAGCCCAGGATTTCTCCCGGTGAGAGGGGTCGACACTGGGGGACCAGGATGTCATACTCTGACTTGAGGGCTGCACTCACAGCCTGAAGCACGGAGGAGGGAAGACAAGTCAGAAAGTTAGAGACTCAAAGGTTTGGTGCATCTCCACTTTAAAGTTCTCTTGAGTTTCTGAGTTAGAAGAAGAGCTGTGGGCAATCGGTGTAAACATCACAGTGGATTTACAGATGTCAATCCATAACTTGTATCACTGATAATATCATTCATGCAGTAAGACCATTGTACACTGTATGTTGTAATGAAGGCATAATCAAAATTTTTTTTTTAAATGCCATCAACATACACATTCGATGTCACTTGCATGGTAGTTATTTGAGGGGTGGGGCCAGGCCTTTTCAAGATTGGTACAATGGCGCTAAGACTGTGGTTCCATTCTCTAAGGAGAGCCCTGATAGGTGTTGGTGTACATTTCCAATTACACATTCAGTAAATCCCTTCTTATGCCTGATTTAGTGTAACTGCACCATGTTTCGTGTCTTTTTAACAGGACTTTCATCGTTATTACAGGACCAGAAATTGCATAGTCTCATACCATCACATTCCCCAATGTAAATTGTTGAAATTAAACTTGAGAAAATTCAGCCATCATGCAAGAAACCACTGGTTGAATATGCAACCAAGTATATGACCAACAACTGCTAAACAGAAGATGGTGGTGCTCACGCAACCAGTGTGGCCCAGCTGTTACTATTGTTAGTAACACGGTGAAGAGTCAGTCAGCTTTTTATCTCAGCATTATTTCAAAAACTGTTTCCAAAAAACCTCAGCCAAATAATTCTGTGTGACACACCACCTGATTTTTTCTTTGCAGCAAAAGACAAATAAACAAAGGTGGAGAGATGATGCAGGATTATAGGATCTACATACAGATGGGAAAAGGGGATAAAGCAGAAAAAAGATAAAGGACCGAGAGAGGATATATTGATGTAAACAAAGAAACGCTAAGAAAAAGCGTGGCCTGTCAGGGCCATGCCTGCGTGAAACTCTCCAGTAAGTTTTATCAGGAAACCTGGCCAGTGTTATGTAAAAAAAAAAATCCTGACCACCAATGCAGTCTCTATATAAGAGAGCTCTCCTATTCAAAGTTCCTTTCAATATTCCTACATCTATTAAAGCAAGGTGAGGACACGAGAGACCAAACAATTACAGCGAAAAGATAAAATATTATGTCAGTGAGCTTGGAGGTGGACGGATAAATTGAACCATTTAGAGCTAATCTAAGGCGGTCTGCGGGGAATATAGATGACCTTTCAGCTCCTCCCGCCCATTCTGTGTGACCCCAGCAAGCCTACACAGCACAAGGTATGAGATGGAGGTGCACAACCACAAACATGGACACATGCAGCATGCACACATGGCTGCACTCAAACACCTCAACACAAAACGTGACGGTCACGAGTGTGTGTGTGTGTGTGTGTGTGTGTGGTTTTAAAATAAACAGTGCCTACATTTGTGAAGGCCCACAAGACAACAAGTGCAGGCGGCAGAAGACAGTATAGAAGACTGGCTGAGAACGTGTCCCTCTATAGCTGCAGCCTCTGCTTATGTAAAGAGCAGAGCTGAGCACGACGCTGAACCCAGAGGCCTTCCAAGGTCAGTCCACCTTTCAGATCTAAAATAGGCAACGCTGGATTTCTAAATCCCACTCTCGAACTGAACTTGAGAGAGGTGTTTGAGCTTTTTCGCACAAGCCACAACTATGGAAGCGATCGCCTGACATCCACGTTCACTGTACCATCCTAAAAATACGCCGGGAGGAAGAAGAAATCATGTACAGACGCAGTATCATTTTAACTCCGTTTCCGCGGTACAAACATTCGGCACCCAAGATGACTTTGCAAAGTGTTAAGATTACAGAAAATACTTTGACTGCAATTTTTCAATAACAGTAAATGTATAGTATCAAGCACAGTTGGACACTTTGAGAAATCACTACTGACTCATACACACAAAACACTCTGGGTCAACCGATACTGGATGATATTGGATCGATCCTCGACGATAGAGGTGTTTGAAGGTTAGAGACAGGCGTTTGGGGACTGATGCGCAGTAACAATATAAAGAAAATGAAATTTTTGAACTGAATCAACTCGACAACACGAAAACGATTTCTGATTGCTTGAAGAATTACTGCTGTGTCAATTTATGGTCCGGCAATGGTGTTGTGTGAGAGTTGAATTGCAGTTGCTTCAACAGTCCACTAGTTGGTATTTTGAGGATATCTCTGCCATCATGTTGCATCTTTTCCTTTGTCTTCAAGTATCTTTATCACTCAGGGCAAAACCTCTAACAATAGCAGCATCGTCTGAGCAGATGTTTCATGAACTTGAGTGGATAGGTATTGAAATAAAGCTCCTTGTATTTGAAGTAGCTGCAGTGACAAAGATTACATCGCTGGAAATGTTTATGAGAGAATACTAAAGCCACCAAATGGATCAATCACAGCTGTTGGAGCCTGTGTGGCAGTGTTGTTACGTTTTTGGGGACGTGCCTGTCACTAACACAGAGATACTAACAAAGGAGTGTGCAAATGGAAGTGAGTATGCACATTAAAAACTAAAAACCAGTTAACATCGGCAGGAGGAGAAACGGCTGTAGTGGAGCCAGACAAATGAATGACGATAATTGATTAATTAAAATTGAACACGGATGAATCTGCAAAATGCTGCCTCAATGTTTGGTCATTCTCGATAAAGTGCACCCACGATCCTTGCGTTGAGTTACCTGCAGAGCTGCCACGAACTGAATGGTGCTAACGAGCGCCAGCGATTGTCCAGGAGGGAAGTTGAACCTGACGGTGTCCAGGAAGTGTGCATTGTCCATCTGGATGTCCACAAACACATACAGCATCTTAATTCCTGCCGTGGAGTCTATGGGGACTGCGGGGAGATGGAGACAAAGGAACGACAGATGAATTATTCACTCTGTTATGTCAGGTAAGCCTGTGGCACGTACACTATTTATGGCGCCTCAAACATTAACGGAAGATGCTACATCTACACGGGAAC
>JAFBJT010111305.1:22249-33483 GCA_016785325.1 Chascanopsetta lugubris | reverse complement strand
GTGGTCATCAATACCTGATGATGACACTGTGCATGGTGGTGACTTGGTCCACTTTTTTTACAGACTCATCACACACACACACACACACACACACACACGCACGTACACGTACACGTACACGCACACACACACACACACACACACACACACACACACACACACACACACACTAATCTGTTAATCACACATTTTCAGCTTTCAAACTCTCAAATCAAAAGGCCCCAGAAAGTTTAGACTTAAATTACAAAATGTCAATATCCAAACTGACAAACTTTAATTAAAAATGGGAGCTCAACTGCATGGATTTGATTTTAATATGATAAACGTTGCAACCCTGTCTTACAGCGCAGTGTTTTAATCTATCAACTTTCACTTTGGACATGGGTGGAATTTATCGGGCAAAAGCTGGAGGAGCGTGTTAATAAAAAAATGTGCTGCAGGCTCAGCGGTCAAGAGATACGAAATACCCCCAAACCTTTCCGAGGCAGAGGTAATTCCTCCTCTGTTTCCGACCACAGGTACACAATCCAAAAACACGTGTCCTGACCGACACCTCAGAGAACTCCTTTCATTCTCCGTATCCACCTTCAAGCGTCTCCTGGGAAGGCTCTCTCGCCTCAGGATGAAAATGCAAAGCAGAGGGTGACTGGGGGCTGTTGCTGCCTTTAAGTGCACTGAGTGTGCTGTGAGACTGGTCATGGCAGCCTATGATCCCCCCTCTCCCCCACCCCTCCCCCCGAGGGAGTGAGAGATCTGAGGTGACATAAGCAAGAGCGGGTGTGAACAGACAACACAATGCACCGTGCGGGCGGATTGCACATCCTTGCTGAGAGGGGAGAGCCAGTACATCAAGAGGAAAAACTTGATGGGGTCTCTCTCTCTTGCCATGGGGCTTCAACTCCCCTGGCCCCTCTCAGAGCGAGAGAAAGGCCGTCCATCAAAGAAGGTCATACGATGTAGTGTTGCCAGTCACTGATGCAACACACACTTGCCTTTCATCTCCCTCCCTGCCATAGCTTTTACAAAAGAGATTGGAGAAGCGGGCACGGGGCTGCACAGCCCGGGTTATGAGATATGTTTAGAGTGTGGTGTGACCTCGCGTCTTAAAAACCCACTTCAAATGCATTACATGAGGAATTGCCCTTATAGTCAGAAGTGGCTTTTTTCAATTTCAAGAGAGCCACAATTCCATAATACCAAGGGTTGGGGAGGATTGGAGTGGGAATATTGCTTTTGCCCTAAATGGGATAAAAAAAAAGGGAAAAAAAAGAAAAAAAGGAAGAATAAAATGAAATAAAATAAACAAAAAAGGGACGTTGAGACTGCCCCCATCAGTCAGTGAGATTATCAAAGATTGTAGAGAGCAAACTGGGCAACTGGGACAACAGCTGCGGCCCACAGGGTAGGAGTGGTCTCTCAAAAGAATGATTTGCACGTGTGTGTGTGTGTGTTTGTGTGTGTGTGTGTGTGTGTGTGTGTGTGTGTGTGTGTGTGTATGTGTGTGTGTGTGTGTACGCGTGCATGTGCTTGACAGGCAGCAGGAAATATGACATTATCTTAATGGGTGTGTTCCTTATCTGGAGGGAGGACCAATCACCAGAAAAAAAAGAAATAATTATCTTTTCTAAAAAAAAAAAAATGAAGAAACAACACAAAGTGTGGCCTGGAAGTCATCTGTTATCTTTGAAGGTTTAATGGAATGTAGCTGGCAGAGAGAGGGGGGCGAGAGAAAGAATAGGAAAAGACAATAAATGAGGAGAACAGGTTGAACAGCTGGATAATAACACGGGGAAAACGCCTGATCAATCAGATCAACAGCAAAGGAAAACATCCCCGACATAATGTGGCTATGTATGATACAGCTCCACATGTTGATTTGTAACACTCCCTGGTTTCCTTACCACTGGTGCGTTCAAGGAACATGAGACTGAACGGCATTCTTCATCAGCTGTCTTTGCTTTTCACGCTATTATGCAAATGAAGGGAGTCAACACATCACCTCTCCCTTTATGGATTGATGCGGGGGACAGGGCACACTTCATCCTGCTCCCACCAACTTCACCTGCTTGGTGATAAACAAGGCGCCCGCGGATGCCTGCCCTCTATAAACAAAACCATTAGCACATCATAGAAGGATGCAAACCTGGGGCCTCACGTATAAAACACTGCGCAGCTTTCATCGTAGATCTTTGCGGACGAACGAAGCTTGAAGAATGAGTCGGAACAAAAATATTCAGATGTACGGGTCAAAGTCCCACGAATGTTTCCTTTATACATTATGTTTGGGCGTCATGACACGCCCGCCCCCCGCCCCCCCCCGCCCCTCCTGCCCCTTCCTGCCAAAAAGGAACCTGCGAACGAGTGCAACACACCTCCACGAACAGTACCTGCACAGTGACTGATTTTTAAAATAAACAAACACACAAAAAAAAAAAATGAGCAGACATCAAAGCAGATGTTACAGAGCACGTGGCCGCTCACTCAGAGATACAGGTGGTAAGTAAATGAAACGCACACAATTCAACACTCTGACTGAGACACTCCGCTCTATCCCCCATCTGGCGGTGGAACACGCAGTGATCCGTTACGCACAGACCGAGCACTTTTAAAAAATAGACAGGACACACCGGAGTAAACAATAAATGATTGTGTGAGGAGCGGACAAGCTTAAGCGGTTAGAGCCATGTCAGCAGCCAGACAAAAGTTTGCAGTGGGTACGTAAAGTCTCACGTCTGCTCGAAAGTTAATGGGAGAGGTGCAAAGTTACCTGTCAGAGGACTTTTTTGCACATCCAGGTCTTGAGCGGAATGAGAAGGTTTTCATTTGTACAAACGCTTTAAACACGAGGACGCTGGTCTCATGGATTCGGTGAGAAGATGAACACCCACTCAGGATCAACCACTTGGTGGGAAGGAAGTCTGGACACCGCTGGAAAATGATATTCCAGCACTTATACACTTAGGTTTCTCATAGCTAAAATCAACAAATGTGAATCTACAAGAAAAATTCTTCTTTTAAATGGTTTACAACTTATTTTTTTAAGTGTTTACCAAACATTGCATTGAAAGGTTTAACAAGATTCTAGGACCAAAAGAATCCAAAATGATAATAAAATACTATGTAGATAAGGGTTTTAGGATGGAGCCACACCGACATCTGTGGACCAGCTCCAAGCACGAATGACTGAACTTCCAAAATCCAATAATACTTATTATTTTAATTGTGATTGTGCTCATTGTCCTTATATTGCTATTAAAGGAATAGTCAGTAATGTTTGTGTAACCTCAGGAACTGTGTATTCTATGGGTGCATGTAAGTGCCAATTGATGTAAGATTTTGGAAAGCTACAATCAACATGACTATGTCTCTATGTAATGATTTATTGTATATATGTGATGTTGCCCTTCATATTTGATGGGTCATGGTGGAAGGAACACACAAACATACACACTCCCATTCTTTGATTTGAACAACTCAACATTCTTTGACTCAGAACCTGCAAAGACGAATACTTTCATTTAGTTTATGTCAGTTGGAACAACAGGACTACTCTTTTGAAACCAAATCCTGAAAGTCACTGAAACTTCACTTTGCCAGACTAAGTGTCTCACCTTTCCTCTCTTTTATGAAGCTGAAGATTAAGCCGCTCAGAGCCAAGTGTGACCTCAGCCCAGCACCGCAGCAACGAGCCAAACACCTGGATCTTTACTGTGCCGCTCCGAGGCTCTCCCCGCCAGAGACCATGGCACAACCAACCGTTGCTAGGCGATGGGAATTCTGCCGGACTCCCGGTCCGCTCGCCAGCGCACACAGCATTAGTCTTCGACCCGCACTAATTAAAGCGTCTTTTCGATCGATCTTATCTGGAGATCAACTCACACACTTCCTCCCACCATTACCCAAACCCAAAGAATGGTGTAATACACTCCATTAACAGATTACTTCTTATTGTTGATTTCACTGTATTCACTCCATCACCCGTACACCCTCATACTTTTATATTCAACCTTCATTTACTGTGTGCTAAGTCGGTGCCTTTCTTTGACACCGAGGAAGCAGATCCATTGGATCTCGAACTCATAGCTTTGAGATTATCGAGACTAATTTAATTGATGTAAAATCGATTAGTACAATTCAGCTCGGGATGGAACTGGTGCCCCAATGAACAACAAGGTGTAACTGTGACCTTCAAGTTAATTGAAGGATATTCAGGTAATGCAGGCTTCGCACTCTCTCTCGCTGTAAAACACTAGGACTTGGTTTTTGCCCTGTTTGTGTTCCAAGCTGTTTTATTGTTGGTATTGAATCACTGATAATTAAAGCAAGCTAACAAGGCTAATCACAATACACAGTAGAGGAATGGAGCAGCATTTCTATTGACAAACAACCGCCACGCACTTCAAGCAGCTCATTAAAGATGAAAGGACTAAATTGTTTTTTAGGAATGAATGAACGGCATACCTTTAAGCGGCTCCATACAACTAAAAGTTGATTCAATTTTGTTTTATTTTGAAGTTTAAGACACTACGCTTGCTTTTGTGTTTGGCCGTGATAAACATCCAGCACGGAGACAATCGTGAAAGACCGTTGTTGCTGTGGCTTATAAAGAAGCTTCCCAGAGACTGGACAAAGGGACGCCGCCACGCCTGGAATATTATTCAGGAGGAAGGAGAACACAGCAAACAACTTCTGCCACTGCACCAATCCTTTTCAAATGTTGTACAGGGAAACAAATACGCATAACGCATTAAGTTGACCCCAAGGATACATACAGAAAGGCACTGAATGCAAACACAACTTTGGCTTGTTAACAAGGAAAGTCCAAAAGGAAAATTTACATTACCTTCAGGCACAGAGCCGCCACTGTGGAATAGCTTACTTGAAGGGGGACATCAATGCGAGTCCCAACAGTGGAAGCGGTGTTTATATTAGCCCGAGACATGGGCCAGTGTGGAGTCAGTGATAGGTAACAGGTATGGACAGTGTGCGTGGCACAAAGCTCACAGTAGCTGTCTGCCTGCTAATGAGCAGCTTTTTGTATCCACAAGGTGCAGAACAACAGAGGAAACTCTCCAGCTGTGTCGGCCGGCGTTAGAGCTGAGATCCAGGAATAAATGCAGCTTTTTACCTTTTTGTTGTGTTGACGGCTCCAGGTATTGAGGTGCGAAGGGATTTATTCATTCACCGTAAATCACGAAGGATGTGAGGATCCACCTCATGCAGAGTAACGCGGGGTTAAAGAGTCACTGTGGCCGTTCAGCTGTGTATGTAGTTCAAATTCAGAGGCAAATTTCATTACATATTCTCCGAATAGATGAACGGTCCTCGGCGGTGCATGGTTTGCGTGGATATCTTATTCATTCTAATGATAAAATGTTGATGTCTTGCCATGGCTGTATTCTTCTTACCCATTTCATCTTCACATCCTGTCTCGCCAGAAATTAGATCCTGATGGGCAGTCCTGAATCACCTCGATTTGGGTTGATGTGTTGATTCGGGCTGACGTGACGCAAGGCCTTGTGTCCAATGGTCACATGCGGCTGTAAACATCTCACCTGTTCACCAGTGCCAGCTCACGTTGGTGTTTTTGATTGTTTGACAAATACGAGCTCAACAAAAGTGTAGGGTGCCAGATTACAATTCCGAGTGAATGATTGTGTTTGCACTGAGTGTACCGACTCGAATAATGTTGATCTCATTATTCACAGTCAGGAAATGACTGCCAGAAACAATTGAATGAAACACATGATACCGAAAATAGAGGCGCACGAATTAGATTGCGATTGTGAGTGAAGAAAAGGGTGTGTGATGTTCTCTTCAATATAATTTTGCCTCCGTGCTGTCGGTCTAATAGGATCTTTATGTGCTCAGGTCTGATAAAACACGGTACGAGCGCGAGCTCCAATGGCTAGAGCCCGGTTTTTGGGGGCTCTGCACGCACGCATGCATACCCTCATTCGCAGGTGCTGATAAAAAAGAAGCAAAAAAAATGTTTGCATATAGAGCTTTTCAGAAAAATGGTGCAAAGAAATAAAAACTGCTACCCAGTGTTATCATTATTCATCTGATGATTTAGGGGCCAGGGTGTGCTTTCCATTTCCCACGCAGCAAAGGTTGATGGGAAATAAAATCCCATTCATCAATGACACATCTTTATCTGTGATACCTGCAGCAAAGCAAAAAGAGGAAATGTGTGTGTATGTGTGAACGAGCGCACAAAGCCACCCCCCCACCACACCCCCCATCACATACGCTTACACACACACACACACACACACACACAGAGCGGCCGTGCTCCCAGCCCCCCTATCACTTGTTAATTTACAGTGCCTTTCTTATCTAGGCAGGTGGGTAAAAGCGGGCAGAGCAAGTTCTACAGCCACACACACACACCCAGCCCTTCCCCCTCCATCTTTCTTTCAACCTTCGCTCCTCTCGTTTATCACGTCTGGGAGGCTCAGGGAGGAGGCTGAGATAAAAATGAGCCGTGGCAAGAAGCAGTCAGACAGTATGGATAGCTGAGCTCCTCAGCAAGCGAGTCCTGATAGCACCCTCACCTGCTCTAAGGGGGGGGGGGTGGACAGGTGAGGTACCATGGTGGGAGGTAGCTGTGCACCAATATACCCTGGCATTTGATATAATGCAGGTGGAGGGCTTCAGATTTCATGATTGATTTTATTTTCATGCTGAAACAGAAACCCTATCTCATTGCACCGGTTGCTTGTGCAAAGCCCCCCAATATGAGAGGAAACAAAGCCACCCCCCCACCACCCCCCCCATCACATACGCTTACACACACACACACACACACACACACAGAGCGGCCGTGCTCCCAGCCCCCCTATCACTTGTTAATTTACAGTGCCTTTCTTATCTAGGCAGGTGGGTAAAAGCGGGCAGAGCAAGTTCTACAGCCACACACACACACCCAGCCCTTCCCCCTCCATCTTTCTTTCAACCTTCGCTCCTCTCGTTTATCACGTCTGGGAGGCTCAGGGAGGAGGCTGAGATAAAAATGAGCCGTGGCAAGAAGCAGTCAGACAGTATGGATAGCTGAGCTCCTCAGCAAGCGAGTCCTGATAGCACCCTCACCTGCTCTAAGGGGGGGGGGGGTGGACAGGTGAGGTACCATGGTGGGAGGTAGCTGTGCACCAATATACCCTGGCATTTGATATAATGCAGGTGGAGGGCTTCAGATTTCAGGATTGATTTTATTTTCATGCTGAAACAGAAACCCTATCTCATTGCACCGGTTGCTTGTGCAAAGCCCCCCAATATGAGTGTCATTCTATATTTGAAATTTCATTTCCTGCTGATAATGGGTGTTTCCATATAAGAGTTTCAGTATGTATTGATTTGATATTTCTCACTCATTTTCAGGGGTATACATTCTTTTATGCAGTCTTTACACTTTGGTTCATTGTGTTGTAGATCCAGGTTAGCTTGGTTGAATTACGTTTGTAGAATCATTGTGTACTGGGCCATCTACTGTTGAATTTGGATCCTACGGATACTTATGAGGAACAACTGCTGACGTGCGAGCAGCTCTTGCAAGAGATGTTGATGACTGATCAGGGCCATGATAAGAATTTGCATCCATGGCAAGTCACTCAGATTTCTGCTTTGTAAATGAGCCAAGATTCAAATGATTTTCTCCTTGATATCTAAATTCACATTTCTTTGCTCTTCTTTGTGGCACAAATTGCAAGGTTTGGGAGACTTTTCAGACAATATAGCATATGTAAACATAAAGGGAATAGCTCCAGAGGATAAGTTGAAGAAGATGAGAAGAAACATACATGGACAAGGCACTGCACAGAATCCGTTTGCACCACTCGCGGACAAAGGACATGGCTGATATCAAGAGAAGTAGTGGCTTGAAAGTGCTGGACTTCCAGAGAGGACAAGCAGTTATCAATGGCGGCGCAGGACCAAGGCCCTGAGAGCCATAGAGACCAAGGTCTACCACAGCAGACAAGAGCCAAGGTGTGGGCTGAGCGAAGACACCACAGAAACTGTCCAGCATTTATGAGTAAGGTGTAAGATTGTAAGCAGGAGCAGGGTAGAGAGCGGCACAGCAGAGGTTAGTGGGGTGGCTATTTGCCACTCCAAATAATACGATATCACAGCTGGGGGGGGGGTTTGAGATGAAGTCAGAATGGAGATGCTATGAACTGTGTTCTATTGCCCTTATTATGACTTTAAAGTTATGTCGTATGACCGAATGAGAATTATTGCAGCGGTTCAAATATTGTAAATAAAAAGCTGAAGATGTGGGCCCATGATACACTCTGACATCGACATCAACAACAGTCAGAATGGCGCATGTGTTATGCATCCTCAAACCACAAGTCATTTGTGTTCTTTTGTCCTTAGATAGAATTTGGAAATAATTGAAAAAAAAATAAAAATAAACATGCACAGACCCCCCCCGGCTCTCAGGGCCTTGGCCCCCCCCCCCGGGGGAACAAAGGACCACATTATATCTTGCTGCATTAGCAATGAAAGTGATGAAGATCCAAGTGTGGAATGTTGATTTGTGGTTACATGGGCTGTGTGTGTGAAACTGGTGCTGAGGAGAAATAACTTGTCTTCCCTGTTCAGAAGCAGATGACATGAACCAAAGAAATGCTCCTCCAACAGACAGCACCTACCACGAACACACAATGGCCCGGCTGAATAAGTGGAATGCAGCAGTAAAGCCAATTAGTGAGAGTAACATTACTTTACAAACATATCTCCAGTTTAACTGGCACAAGTCGCACTGCAACCTTGCGACAAATACTTCCTGTGGTCACAAGAGAACATGCCGTTGAATTCCTGCATTTAAAAAAAATAAAAAAAAGGACAATTTTCTGGGTGTGGATATAGATCAGAATTAATTAGTGTTATAAGTCTTAACTGCAGTGTCTACCAGCGGTGTGTGCAAAAGCAATTTTCCTCTGTTTGACCTTGGACCAGACTAAACAATTCAGATTGAACCACACCAACTCTGCATGCGGATGCACTCATGCACGTTTGACTTTCAATGTAAAGCACAACACAATGTAATGAGAACGTACAGTGCACAGGAAGGGGCATATCCACACACAGAGGGTGCAGGGGAGCACACTCCGTCGTGCACAGGGCTGTGCTTGGCATATTAACGACAACATTACCGCTTCAAACGGCAAGTAGGGGAGCAGTGGGTTTCTACTTCATCATGCCATTCACGGGGCCCATTAGGCTACAATTACTAAATGGCAAGGCTTGTAAATCATACATCATTCATGTGGAGAACTCGAAGAAAACACTTGAATAGCTCTCCTCACCGACGCCCATGGCAACAAAGTGAGCTGAGGAAATGTACGTGGGAGAAAAAAAAACAAAAGAAACAAATCATAACAAGTAATTGGAGGAAAAGCAAGAAAGCGTGGAGAGAAAGGGTGAAAAGAAATGAGCACATAGAAGAAACAGAGAAGATCTGAAGTCAGTTAAAAAAAAGAGTGGGGACGGTAAAAGTGATAAAATCCTATTGGGCATCAACCAATTAAAAATAGTGGCTTTTTATAAAACATACTTTGGATGTTTGTAAACCAAAATCCAGATTCAAAACCATGATATGAAATGATCAGGTATCCCCAATTGTCTCTAATAATATCGAAGTAGCTTTTATATAATAATACAAAATATTTGTTCAAGGATGAGCTCTATATTAGCTTTCCCTGAATTAATAGTGAACACTAAATATAGAGGAGGAGAAGGGCAACGTTACTCATGATGGCTGTGGTACAAAAGAACTCGAATCTTGACTTGCTCTTGAGTTTCATTATCTCGGAACTTTCATGAAAAATCATTTTAGGCGCATCAGACCAAATTAATCTCTGTAAACATGGTGACGGTCCAATGGTATCAAGGATGTCATTCCCATCAATGCTTGCGCGCAATCATAATCCATCTCATAATTAATAAGCCAAGCTGCCATGGCTAATGAAATAAGAATATTTATGTGTATGTTCAGTGCCATTAGTCAGGAGTTATGAAATTGACTCCAGTTAAGGAGTGAGTGACTGTCTCCTCCACGCATATTTTCCTACTTTCACGCTTCATACTGTAAACAACACAACACAAGGACTTGTAACTGCAAAATAATATGCTTGCCTTCTTCATATAGAGTAACACTTTAAATCTGATAGGTCACACAACATCTTGACTCTGTAACAAGTTCATCAGCAATAAGAATGTGGACTTTTGCATTGGAATCTATTCTTATCATACTGTTATGCTGAGAGACAGATAAGTATGCCTTAGGGGTGGAACGATATTCGTCGAGGTGAAAAACTGTATCGCAACATCTGATAGGCCATATGTGTCTAGTCGATCGCCGGTCGATCGCTGGCCACGTCTCGACCGGCGCTCGTCACAGAGAAAGAGAGAGAGAGTGAGAGAGAGAGAGAGCGAGAGACAGAGACAGAGACAGAGAGACAGACAGACTGAGACACACACACAGAGTGAGAGAGAGCGAGAACTCCGGTGTGTGAGAGCAAGGGAGGGAGAGATGTAGGGAGAGAGATATGGAGCGAGAGAGAGAGAGAGAGAGAGACCACTTTGCATTTTTCCCAAAAATTAAAAAGCCTCTGAAAATGTTATTAGTGTATCAGCATAGTAAAAAAAAATATACGTATATTTTTTTTTCTGCAGCCTGTGACAGGTCCACAAATGTTTTTCTTTTCTGTTGTAGTTTCAATAAATATGCACGAACGCACACACGCACACACACACACACACACACACACACATACACACATACACACACACACACACACACACACACAAGCCCGAAAGTTCCATTGTCATGCATTTAATTCAAAATGGCGGCCTCCATAAGAGGCAGGTGTATGTCATTAGGTCACGCTCTTTCACGGCTAGATGTCGCTAAAAATCACACACTGTCCCTTTAGAAAAATATCGCTATAATATCGTATGGTATCGTTATGGTGACCTCCATATCGCGTATCGCACCGTATCGTTAGGTTAGAGTATCGTCACACCCCTCGTATGCCTTCACTGAACCTTTGATCGTCTACTATACAACTGAATGCAAGTGGATTCTACATCAGCTATTTTCAGTCTTCTACTGAATACAGCATATGGGATACATGACTATTTCATTAAGAATGCTTTTAATAGATAACCCGTTGTCATAGAATTATTCAGAATGCAATCAGGTGAGTATAAGAATATCAAAACCAAAA
>JAFBJT010111305.1:0-22216 GCA_016785325.1 Chascanopsetta lugubris | reverse complement strand
CCGGGGGGTGGGGGGGGGGGGGGGGGGGGGGGGGTTTGAACAGTAACCGTCTCCGCAGGGACACGGAGGGGGACGCGTGGTGGTGGACAGACCTGAGGCCCCTTATCACATTTTACCCAGTGAGACGCCTGGATCTGCTCAATGTGACGCCGTTTGAATCCTTCAGCCTGGTTATTGCGCCGCGGCATTCTCGCTAGTTAGTCGTGATGTTCCTCCGCTGCCCCACGGTCACATGACCACACCTCGCTGTGATGAAAACCACTCACAGGCGGGATAAACATGTATTTAGTTGGAGGATTCCATTGTGTTGAATGGTAGTGTGAGGTCAGAGGAGAAACATTCTGAGTGACCCCTCAACTAATTACTGTAGTTCAACCATCACGTTAATTGTGCCTTTATTTATGACTGAATCTATTTTGGGCTGTTTCCCCTCATACAGGCACAAACATGAGCGGCAGGATGTTTGAACATGGCTGACTGTTATTGGAAACACCCTCGGCAAACTGTTACAGACAAAACAACGGTCAGACTCGACCATTGTTCACCCAGAGGTGCAGAGGCGCCTCACACCGTGGATGGAGGTGTTGTGGGAAACCACACCCATCAGGATGTTCCATCACAGGGTGGATGTGGTCACTGAGAGCCGATTGATCCTAAATGTGCCAGCCCACCTGCTGAAGTGGATTAGATGACCCCGACCACGCCTGCACAATGCTTACCTCAGCATAATACGGTGATTGAATCCTTTATTTATTTATTTATTTATTTATTTGCACGATCGATAACACAACCTTCTCACGCAGCCTCCTGTCGTCAGGGAGAGAAATCTAAACAACTCAACTTTAAAGCGTTGTCATGCTTATTGCCATGACAACGCACAAGCTCGCTGAGCATGCGAGGAACAGAGTCCCTGACATATTCACACACACACACACACACACACACACACACACACACATCGCACTCAGTCTAGACAGTGGAACAGCTGTGCCCTGATGTTAGCTCTAACCCTCTTCACACAGCATATCATATTTGAGCTGCAGCCTATTATCTAAGGCGCAACCTTCACAACTGTTGGGAGTGAAGACAGTTATTGTGTGAAGTTACACAAAAAGTTGAGTTCAAAACGTCACCCTCGGAAGACACCCAACAAAACAAAACAAAACAGAACGAGTGTGGGGGGGGGGGAGTCGCATCCTGACCCACTTTCTGGCAACAAACTGAGCTGTAATCTCATTGTTATGTCCTGCCCAGGTATTAGTGCTGTGGTGTGTGTCTTCAAATAAAGATCACTAAAGGCACATGTGATGTAATATCTTCACAGGGACCTTTGCCATGAAAACACTGCATGTGATATCGTATCTATAACACAGGTGTCAAACATATGGCGCCCGGGCCAAAACCAAGATGACTTTGCAAAGAGTACATATTGACAGGGAAGACATTGACAATGCAATTTTTCAGAAAAAGTAAATGCAATTTCAAATGTGTCCACCGGGGGTCGCACACAACGCTGTGTACTTTTTTGCACTAAAACAAAGGGAGGACTTTGAAGTTGTTGTTATTGGTTTTTATTCTGTGATTTTACTGGTCCCGCCCACTTGATCAAATTGGGCTTTGAATGAGTTTGTGGGAGATTTAAGGTGAAATGTTCCATTTCTATTGGCAGAGATGAAATAAATAGAATATGTAGATGTTTTTGTGAGTGTATAATCATGTGATAGGTTGAACTGTTGTTTTTATAGCCTATAGGAGCCTTTTATATTCACACATTTTACGGAGGCAGCCGTGTGGCACCACTAGTAGCAACTTGTAGTAACTGAAGGCCCCTTCACCACTATGTGTCATCATATCCTACACGCTGTCCCTTTAAAGAAAAGTCCGATTGTAAATCAGACTTCAGAGGCGGGACGAGTACCATCAGGGAGCCTCCATCTAAGTGAAGCACTCCACACAGAAACAAACATGTTTCACCAGGGTGTCTGAGTTTTGTTTTGATTCATGGGGACAGACCAAGGCCAGAGACACACTTTGTTTTCATGACTGTAGCGTCAGTTTGTTTGGTTTTCTCCCCTGACGGCGTTGCCATGACTCAATGTTTGGGGCAGAGAGAGAGAGAGAGAGAGAGAGAGAGAGAGAGAGAGAGAGAGAGAGAGAGAGAGAGAGAGAGAGAGAGAGAGAGAGAGAGAGAGAGAGACCGGGGAGGCGTCATTTGCATGGTGTCATCTGAGGAATTAACAACGCTGTGAAGAGTTGACCCTAAATCTAATTAGGATGTGTCTGTCGAAATGTAGTCATTTAATGTGTGTGTGTGTGTGTGTGTGTGTGTATATGTGTATGTGTGAGAGAGAGAGAGAGAGACAAATGTATTCATCAGCAGAGACGTGTTCAGGAAGGTCATGTCTAATATATTCCTGACGGCCGTGTGCTGATGTGATCTCTACACTGACATGAGGCGAGGAAACAAAACGTGACAATCACTCTTTATCGTACCGATCTCACTCATTTCCTTTGACATTACGTATAAAACCTGGATCTGTTCCCTCATGCCGATGAAGTAGACGGGTGTTAGACTTTCACTAGGTGGCGCAGTTGCTCTACTTCCTGTCCTGGAGGTTTTGAAGCATTGCGGACATAGACTGACATGTACTGGAACTTGTCGCTGTGCTTGAAACATTCCTGGCTGAGTTTCCATCCGTTGTTGCCATGGCGATTCAGCCAAGTTGAACTCTGGCACCACATACCTGCCCTCGTCTCATTGGTCAGCTCTCTGCTGACCTCACCACACTAGTAAATCATGGCCTCCATTTGTCCCCTGCTGAGTGTCCAGACTGATTCCAACCTCTCTGGTTCCTTTCTCTTTACATCCTCGACCGCAAACACAGCCTCGGAATTCACTGTGTTCTGAGAGAGCTGTGTGTGTGTGTGTGTGTGTGTGTGTGTGTGAAGTTGAGGTGAGGCTGTGGTCAGATGAGTCACAGTGAGTTTGATTGGGACATTAGAGAGAGGAGATGGTGACGGAAGCCGCGTCAGAGAGAGTTGAGCGGTTCAGCGCGAGGCCTCGTCTGAACGCCGCTGCCAGAATCTCCGGATCTAATCTGGCGCCTTCGTCTCTGGGACCCTCCCTCCGTGGGGTTTCTTTCAAATCCGCACTTTCATGTGAAGTCTTCGACACGAAGGAGCCAACAAACAAACAAACAAACAAACAAACAGAACACCACAATGTACAGTATGTGGCCACTGATCCGTGGAACAAATGTGATGTAAATAACAGGAAGGAAGGAATCAAAATGGCTGCTGTCATCACTGAGGCCTGGACTGTGGCTGTTTGTGCTTTAAAGGTGCAGTGTGTACGATTTCTTCTACTAAAAATAACATAAAACAATTCCATACTGACAGTTTCATGAATTTATAATCACCTCCCCACCTTTTATTTTTCTCCATGACCCTTAAATGAGCTCGTTAATGTATATTTACATGAGGAGCGGGTCCTCTCTACGGGGACCGCCATGTTTTTTACAGTGGTAAAAGAGGAGGAACTCAACATCTTTCCAGTTTGAATGACAACTGAAGTCTAGCACAGGTTCTCCTGCATGTTCAGACGGGTGAGGGCGAGCTGATGGTTCCAACATGCAACTTCACAACTAGCTGTCACCGAATCCTACACACAGCACCTTTAAAAGATGCTCCGTAGCCGACCCGCGGGAAAACACCAATTCTCCCCGACAAACCCCGTCAGTGGGAACCGCTGAAAAATCGGGCTGAATTTCCACTGTCAGCTGTTTTGAACGGAGCACAGCTGCTTCCTGTTCCTCTCCTGTGCTGATGTGGCCGTTCATCCTCCGGCCCTTTGTGCTCCTCTGCACTCGGAGGCTCATCTACCCGCACCTCATCTCCAGCCAGTGCGCTGTGTCCGGGTCGGCGCCGGAGTCCGACCGGGCCCTCAGCGTTAGCTGCTGCTTTTCCCAAACTGTTTCTGTTTCTTCTTTAAGTTGAGTAATGAGCACAAATAGAGGCCACTAGTGGACAGGTGAGGAATAACAGAATGTTGAATGTCACGCAAATGTCATCTGAACTCTGATGTTTGAGTAAACTCATCTGAAAGAGATCTCAAGCAGCATACACACACACACACACACACACACACACACACACACACACACACACACACACACACAAATTGTTCTTTAATGATTTAGAAGTGAAAATCTTAAGTGTAATATCCTCTTGATTATGTCTATAATTGCATTCTTCAGCTATAGTGCAGTTGCGTGTGTGTGTGTGCATGCCCATGTGTGTGTGTGTGTGTGTGTGTGTGCTCCCATTGCATGTTAATGGTGTTTTTAAGTGGCTGAGTGTTTTCTAACCACACACTGTGAGGAGGGGGAACACTGCGTCAACATGTCAGATAAACACTAATCACCTGAGCCCTGCGTGTGTCATGGAGTCACAGTGAGCTCATCAACTGTTTGGACACTTTCACTCAGGCGGACAGGAGGGAGGGACGCTGGAAATAGGCGACCCCCTGGTGGTGTGGACCCGCCGCTGCTGATGAGGCACTGCGGTCACCCAGGGCGGCGGACGCACTCAGAGGGACGCGCACGTCTTCCTCTCGTGGCTTCGTGTGTTTATATTGTTGTCTATTCCGGGCTGCCGGCACAACATGGCGGCCTCTGCAGGGGACCTGCTTAGATATGAAAGCTTCCTTACAGGGAAGTGAAAACAGCGATTATCTCGGTGTGACTACTTTGTGTTTCATCCCTGCCTTTAGAAAGCAAAACAACTGATTGATTTGAGTTGATGATTCTAAACCGAGGCCACCGAAGGTTCTCCTGCAGCCTCAGGCGGGAACGCTGAGGTCGCCTGCAGCTTCCAGTTTCGCCCGTAGATGTCACTGAATCCTCCACACCGTCCCTTTAAACCCCCCTATGAAAGCAAACGGCACCAAACAAACTGGATGTAATGAACTCCTTTATTCATCCTCTCGGCCTGTTTGACTTTGTCTGTGTCTGGTGGTCAGTCGCGACCTCTCGCTCCGAGACCGTTAACGACGCCCTTTGGAAACAGGAAGTGAAGCGAGTGGTGAGCGTGAGTGTGTGTGTGTGTGTGTGTGTGTGCGGCGATGCCCGGTTAATCACATGCCTGATTATCTATGTGTCCTGGTGGCCTCCCGTCTGCCCCCCGTCCTCTGATCTGAGCCCCTCTGCTCCCTGAAGCTTGTCTAAGAAGTTGGGACACTTTTTAAAAAGCTAATCTTTATGTATGGAGCCTCTGGCTCCATTTACAAGTCTAATCTATGCAGATGGAGCTTTCATTCTCTCAGCGTGTCTCCTGGTGACTCCTGAGCCGCCGAACAGGACCTTTGGTAAACACCCGTGAGGGGGGGGGGGGGGGGGGGGGGGGGGGGGGGGGTTTACATGGCAAACACAGCAGGCAGCCCTTCTCTGTAACATACGTCAGAACAGATCCAGACAGGAAGTGGATCAATATGGGTTTAGATTGGACTCCGTCTTGCATCACTGTCAATAAAGCAGTGTGGCCAGTTGCATGGAGTTTTCGGACTCGTCAGAAAGCGGCCGGATCAGAAAGGAATCTGAGCGGCTGTCATGAGACAGCGGGTGAGAACTCTGCATGTAATAAAAAAATAATAATTAAAAAAACTCATAGACCTGATTCATGGAAACACACAGAGGCCGCGGTTTAGTCAAGATGACATTAAACCACTGTGGGTCACTGTGGGTCTGTGTAATGGAGACCAGATATGAGGGAGGGGGAGGAGTCAGATCATAGTTAGATCAAGGTGGGAGCAACAGGTCTCTGACCGCTGCTCATCTTGGTTTATAGCAGTCTCCATATCCTGTAGTTACTCTAAATACATCCAAAGTTTACGCAGCTAGGATCATAAAGATACAGTGTGTGTGTGTGTGTGTGTGTGTGCGTGTGCGTGTGTGTGTGTGTGTGTGTGCGCGTGTTCATCAGCTGATGTTTTCTGACTGTTAAAGAAAAACCACACTACTTGACAGTATATGTTGCAGCAGCGCCCTCCAGTGGACAGTGGAGTAGTGCGCCCCACAGCTGCAGGGATCCCCACCAGTGAAGACCTTTACCACCTATGTTGTTGTTTTCAGGGCTTCAGGCAGTTTTTCACCCGGACCCACGTGACGTACATGAACTGTGTATGATACACGACATGCTGCCGTGCAGAGGCAGGGTGGGAGGGGACGGGGAGTGTCTTTGTCTCTTCATCATTTGAACCAGGAGAGGATGCTGCTGCCTCACTCACGAACAGACAGTGGCTGATCCTGGCAGGAGAGTGAACACAGGAGAGTGAACACAGGAGAGTGAACACAGGAGTGAACAGAGTCTGTGGTTGGAAACTCTTGCCCCAGAAAAGAAAATAGGGAAAAGACAAAGTGTCCATGTGCAGTAAACACACAGAGGGTTTCAAAGGTAAGTGTTTTTAATTGAAAAAAAATTCGCTTAACTTTATTTGGTGACATGGTGAAAGAGACAAATGTGACTCTTATCGTCTTAAATGGAGGTTTTCATTTTGATCTTGTACTTTTTTTTCTCTCCATCATCATCATCAATACTACATTAATATATATATATAAATTTATAGAAAGAAGTGAACTCACCCCCCCCCCTCTCTTTGGGTTGAGTGGGCTGGTCCCATAGAGGGAGAGTGGGAGGTGTTCAGACACTCCATGTTTCTCACGTTGTTCCCAGGAAGCCTTTTTAGGTGAAATGTATCTTTAAAGTATATGTTTAAATGTGTTACATCTGTACTTTAAGAGTAAGACTGGTTTGATTCCACACACCGGGTTTCTGACCATATGAACAGATGAGGATTTGAGTTTTATTGATTGATTGTCCTGCATGTCATTTATAGGAAACACGTCCACACAGCAGAGGGACGTGAAAGCTCTGAGTGTCTCTCATGTGAAAGCTGAGATGTGTTTGTGTTCACTCTGTAATTTCCATGCGTTTCACGAAGCGTGTTGTTTGCAGTCTGGAAGAATCTGATTTCTAACGGGATCCGCACCCAAAGCCTGGATGTCATCATAAAGTCAACATGGTCCACGGGGATCTTTTCTTTTTAAAGACATCTTCTGTCTAATTTGACCTTATTGACCTGCAGGGCGACGAGGGTGAGAGAAGACACTGACACAGAGGAGGACAGAGTGATGAGAGTGTCCTACATGTCACCTGTGGTCAGGGATGGTGCACTTCATGTAATATATTCATTTTCTATCATAAATCATTTTGTCTTTCAGGTCGTCTGAAAGAGTCGACTTCACAGATTCCATCTTGTAACTCACACACTGATCAGGAAGGGACTGATCCCCGTGATCATGCATTTCTATGATTTGATGTAGTATATTTAGCGGTCAGAGCTCTAAAGGCCCCTTTGTCATCAGGGTTCAGGTTTGATTAGTCTTCATTTTTTAGTGCAAAGGAATGAACAGAGTGTTACAGGAGTGAAAATAGAGTAGAATAGAATGTCTTCATTGCGGATGCTCACTCATGGTGCCACACCACATCTCAGCTCCACGAGCAAGTGACAGACGTCTGTCTGCATGTCACCTCACTGCCACAGGTGTCGCTATAAACAAGTTTCCAAAGCTCCCATTAGTTTTCAGTCTTCTCAGACATGAACATGAATTACAAATGTCATCGTCAGTGTGGTTCGTGTTGTCATTTCTGTTTTGTTCCAGAGTCCAAATCCAGTTTCAAGCAAACGACTTGAGCCGGACTCTGCTTCCAACAGGAAGAGCTCGGACACATGTTCAAACAATCATTCTCCTGATTGGTGTTTTCGGCCCTTAAGGCCCTGAATAGATCCTGTTCTGACTAAATGATAAAGTGCAGCTGAGTGAAAATGGCCTGTGACTGAGATGCAGTGGCTGTGTCCTCCATCCTCCACTGAGTGGTCACCAGGTCAACATTCAGACCCACTGCACCCACCCTCCCTGTATCCCTGCTACGACTACATCACACGGCCGAGCGAGAGAGAAAGAGAGAGAGAGAATCATCAGAGAGAGGGAAACAAACGGAGAAAAAAAAGAGGGGACGGGAAAATGAAGGGGAAAAAAATCATGGTGAGAAATGTCGAGCAAGGGAATGAGGAAGAGAGAGAGAGAGAGGGAGGGGAGAGAGAGAGAGAGAGAGAGAGAGAGAGAGAGAGAGAGAGGAGGAGGAGAGGAGAGACAACGTGGCAGGAGGTTTGGTTGTTGGATGTCGAAGGTTGGACGTGACGCCAGGACTCCGGGTTCATCTGAGGATGAGCTCTGGTACAAAGCTCCACATGGTAAAGGTCTGTACGAGCGGAGCTGCACCTAAACACTCATTAACTCCAGAGCCCCTTTAACTGCTGTTTGCACTGAGCCCGTCCCCTCCGCTGTCTCTTTAGATTTCACTACCTGTCCACCTCCTGCCACACCAGCGCGACTTAAGACGCAGATTAAAGGTGCAGGGTGTACGATTTCGAGCATTTTGGTCACTTCGAAAAAAAAGATTGCAAAGCAATTACATACGAACATTTTCAGGAATTTCTAATCACCTACATGTTTTTTTTTTTTCCCATCACCCTTTATTGAGTCCATGAATGTGTATTTACATGAGGAGCAGCTCCTCTCAACGGGGGCCGCCATGTTTTTTTTTTTTCAGTAGCCCAGAGTCGACCTATTAAACTTCTCTTGAGTTTGAACAACTGAAGTCTAACACAGGTTCTCCTGCATGTTCAGACGGGTGAGGGTGAGGTGATAGATACCACACGCAACTTCACCTCTAGATGTCACCAAATCTTGCACACTGCACCTTTAAGCCACGTAATAATAGCACTGACTCAATGTGATTCGCTGTGTTGCCCAGGCTCAGTGTTTAGGACAATCTGCTCCTGGTGGACAGACATTATCACAAGGATCAGGACGACTGATTCAAACCGAACTTCCTGTTTATGCCTCCAGGAGAGAGCCAGTTCACTTGGGAAGAGGAAGAAGAAGAGGAAGAAGGAGAAGAAGAGTGTTTGACTTTATTTCATTGTGGCACAATCTTTTGTTTTTTAAACTGACAGGCTCAGACAGTTGTCCTTATTAGGACCTTAACCCCTCATTGACTTACAATCATTATCTTAACACTAATCCTTCACTTTGCACAGAACCTCAGTCATGGTCTTTTTCCTCTCTTTCTCCAGAACCAGGCTTCAAACCCCGTGAGGCTCAACAAAGTCGGTGTTTATGCTGCAGAAAGGTCCTCAGTAGGTAACTACACTCAATTTCACACACACATGCACATCCCTACTTACGCAGAGACAATGTGATGGCTTGTAAAAAAAAAAAACATACATGAGAGATAAGGAATAATGATTTTATTAACCACATTTTTCAAAATGAAACCCTCATGTTTGTCAGTTGTGCGCCTCTGTCACATGAATGATGTTTCTCGGTGCAGTGGAGATGAAAATATCCAGCGCAGCAGATGACAGGTAATTGAGGGGTTTCACCTGCTCCCCGACCTCCTTTCAATTCAACACTTTACTGCTGCTGAAACGAGGGGGGTTCTCTCAACATGCAATCACAGGACACGTGCCTGTAAGTACAAGGTGTGGGGGCTGGCAGACACACACACACACACACACACACACACACACACACACACACACACACACACACACACACACTTCGTAGAGTCAGACGTGAGATGTTACAGGTGTTCCAGTGCAGAGTGACCTTCAGATCTCAGGTCGTGAACTATAGTGTGATGGAGTTCACTGTGAACATGCATGTGTATATATTCTGGGGTAAACTCTTATTTTGAAATTTTTCAAATGTAAGCTTTTTTCCCACCTTTGATTCTCTATAGTAAAATGTCAGGTACGGTTCTGCTCTCTCATTTATCATGTGATGTATATTCAGACTGAAAATAAAGATGGCTGACATGACAGCCTTCACAAGTGAAGCCATAACTACTGGCCACCTGGTGGCTGACTATAGGTCATGAATCCAAACCTCGAAAATGGCCAAAGTGAAAAGTCAAAGTGCACATAAGAGACTCGAAGATGGTGTTTGTCACTCAGGGTGGATCTGCTCACGTGACCCAGTTCAACTCTTTCCATTGAGATCGACTTGACTTCAGAACTGAGTGTTGCCATAAAAGTGACCTGAGTCCAAAAAGAGAAAGGCGGCAGCATTTGTATGTGGCGGCTGCGCACATTCACTGCACCATTTCTCTGTAGGACACTAATGATAACAATAACAACATTTCATGAGCTGTTCACATAAATAAATGGTGTCTGGAGTCATTCTGGGGAAAAACACACCTGTTGCACTTGCTCACGATCATCGACCTGACCGTGATGTAAACTGTTAAACCAATCAGATTCCAGCCTTAGGAACGATTTCCACCTCACACAGTGAAGCGTCATCCTCCTTGAGAAGTCATAGGAAAGACATAGAAGCGAGGGGTGGGGGGGGTAGGGTGTGGAGGGAGGGGTGGGGGGTGTGTCTGTAGGACAGGGTGGGGAGGGGGGAGGGAGGGAGGGGTGGGAATGTGGCAGCATGAGGGAGGACAATCTCCTCCCCCCAATTCTGAGTCGTGTTTATCTCCCTCAGGGTGTCGTCTACTGGCCCCGCCCATGACAGCACCTGAGCAGGCCCGGCCCCACCCCCCTTCACCCCCCTCACCCCCTCACCCCCTCACCCCCTCACCCCTCCCTCCACCTCTGACCACCAGAGGAGGGGAGAGACAGGATCCTCCGACCCTTTGGCTTCATGGAGATTCCACATGAGCCTCATTCCTTCCTCGTGTCGGCTCCTTGTTTCCACTGCAGCCTGAGAGCGAGAGAGCGAGAGAGAGAGAGAGGGGGGGAGAGAGAGAGAGAGAGAGAGAGAGAGAGAGGGAGAGAGAGAGGGAGAGCTATGGGGGAGGGGGGAGCTTTGGACCTTTTTAAGAAGTCTGTGGAAAATGAATCATGGGGGCCTGCACAGGGGGGAGATCCAGAGGAGAAACACATCTGGCCGAGAGGAAAGAAAAGTAGAAAAGAAAGGGAGCGGGGAGAGAGGAGGAGAGTCGAAAAGGCCGTTGTGGAAAAATGTCTCTGTCGTCAGACGTGAAATGAAAAGAGTGCGAGAAAGAAAACGAGAGAAGGAGACTCTGCGTTGTCCGATGTGAGTGTAATGCCATGTTATTGTAAAGCTGCAGACCTCCTCCCTCCCTCCCTCCCTCCCCCCCCCCCTAAACACCGGCTGCTCTCCTCAGTGGACCAGCAGGCTGACAGAGTCCAGTGCCACCAGCTCTCCTCCTCCTCCTCCTCCTCCTCCTCCTCCTCCTCCTCCTCCTCCTCCTCTCTCTCTGGCCTCCGAGGCTTGTCATTATGACTTTTTTTTTTCTTCTTTTTCTTTTCTTGTCGAAATCAGATTGAGCCACGAGAAGCAGCGAGCGGCCACGTCATCTCACAAGTCCGTGTGGAGGGAAACGATCCCCGTGCATCCCATCATTAGACAAACACACAGATACTCCAGCTGGTGTAAACTCCAGTAAGAGGCGCTATATTAGTGTGGGATGCAGATTAGGATGTGTTTGATGGTCGAACTCTCGTTTCCAAGGCTGCGCTGCTCCTTTAAATATGCAACATCCAGCATTTACCTGCACATCTGGAACCTCTGGAATCATCTAACGCAGATTGAACCTCGCTATAGTTCAAGTCCGTTTTTCTATAGATGAAATCGTTATGTTTTTTTGTGTCAGAAAAGGCTGGTGTCCGCAGAGATGTGATTATCAGCATGAAGGGAGTGGTCATCAGACGTGGAAGAGGAAGGACAGAGGGAGAGGAGAAGGAGAAGGAGAAGAAAGGGGGGAGAATTCCAGACATGTTGGAAATAGACCAGCAGCTGTGAGAGGCTGCAGGTTTAGGGATCAGGCAACATGCTGGATCGAATACATAGAGAATAATGCTGCGACAAGTTCTGTCAAATTACATTCAAGCAAAGTGTGTGTGTGTGTGTGTGTGTGTGTGTGTGTGTGTGTGTGTGTGTGTGTGTGTGTGTGTGTGTGTGTGTGTGTGTGTGTGTGTGTGTGTGTTGACTTTAACAGACCCCAGGGAGCTGTCACAGGAAGCCGCCCTGAGTCCTGCCCATGTGGTCGTCCTGTCTGACTCAGGGTAAGAAAACACAGTCTCTCGCCCCCTGCGCCGCAGACATGCTCACCTGAGTGTGTGTGTGTGTGTGGGTGTGTGTATTGATGTGTGTGTTTTCACACACTCTGGTGTGACACCGCAATTTACCTCAGGGTCTCGGATGTTTTTTTTTTACTGAACCCTGGATTCTAACTCCGCCTCTAGTGGGACCACTCACGTCACAACTCCGTTATAGATATGGAGGAGAAGCTACAGCAGCCTCCAGTTATTATCACAGCTCTAAAGGTTTGTCCATTCTGGGCCACTGTGAGAACACGGTGGTGTGCAGTATGGCCGCCCTCATAGAGGGGATCTGCTTGTGATGTCGACATCTGCGATATCTCAGAGGTTTTACACCCTGGTAGATAAACACGCGTCTCATTCTGTGAAGAGAAACACTTCAGATCTGAAATAAACACGTAGAATAGAATAGAATAGAATAGAATAGAATAGAATGCCTTTATTGTCATTATACACAATGAGATGTATATGTCAGGTGTGCGCACGTCATAGAAGAGGATGTGCGCTTACATGACACCTCGTTTTACGTTGTGCTCCCTGCAGGATGGAGAGGGGTCACCTTTCACATAGCTGTTAGCGAGTTCCAGCACATCAGTGATGTCACAAATGACACCACAGGACACACACACACACACACACACACACACACACACACACACACACACACACACACACACACACACACACACACACACACACACACACACACACTCACTCACACACACACACACACAAACGCAAACACAATATTTGAGTTATATTTGTATATCGGTGTGAAGCTGTGGGTCAGAGGTCAATGCATTTGACATGACGCATTGACATGTTAACAACAATCTTATGATAATATGATACAGCAGCAGGTGGGGAGGGGGGGGGCAAGGTGAGGGGGGTTCAGCTGCATTGTGAAAGAGGAGCATTAAGAGACTCACTCTCTCTTTTTCTCACCAGTTGGGGCCTGCCCTCATTAGTGCTCTCTCTCTCTCTCTCTCTCTCTCTCTCTCTCTCTCTCTCTCTCTCTCTCTCTCTCTCTCTCTCTCTCTCTCTCTCTCTCTCTCTCTCTCTCTATCTCCCTCTCCCTCCCCCTCTCAGAGTCACTCAGGTCACAGTAGCCCAGCAGTTTTAGAACTGGCCCCCACAGAGTGGACAAAAGTGGACTGAAATCATACACACTGCACCTTTAATGACCTAAGGTCTCAGGCCCAGTTGAGGGATGAGGGGGGGGGGGGTATATGTCCAGTCCACTTGTTGCCCACAGACCTTTAACCTTACTGTCATTGGACGCACAGTCACAGTTCAGTCCAGGTTAACCTCAGTGTGATGAAGCTCCGCCCCTTTTCAAAAACACCTTTTCATGCCTTTGACCAATTTTCTTCTATTTTCTCGCATTCATTATTTCAGTCTGAGTTGTGCGCATTTAAAGCTCGCGTTTCCTGCCTTTCCCCTTGTGTCTGAGAACTCTCCCTCTCCCTCTGACTCTCCCTCCACCTCTGCCCCTCTTTCATGTTCTATTCCTGCAGCCTGTCATTACGTTCTCTCCCTGACCTTCATCCTACGGTTTTGTAGTCGTCATAAAATAGAAATGTCCTTTTTTTGTTCTTTTTTTTTTTTTAATCTCATGCGTTCATACCTGCCCTGCAGAATCAGCCTGATGAGGTGTTCTGCATCTAAATAAACACATTTCAGAGCCTTCCTTTGAAGACATGAGGGAAAAAAATGGAAGTAAAATGAGACTCTCTCTCTCTCTCTCTCTCTCTCTCTCTCTCCCTCTCTCCCTCTCTCCCTCTCTCCCTCCCTCCCCTCCGTCGTCTCCATCCACATCCAGCCTTGGACACGTGGAAGAATTCTTCAGTCATCATGAAGTCTTGAATTTGGTTTAGAGAGCGAGGAGAAAAAAATAGAAAGACATAAAGTAGGACTGGAGAAAAGAAAAAGAGGAAAGGAACGTTTTTTTTTTTTCTCCTTTCCTCTTCTCTCAGACTCCTCCCCCTTATTGTGACTGGCTGCAGGAGATCATCTCCTCTAACTCACTGAGCAGTGACGTGTGGCCCCGCCCGAGGCCGTGGAGTGTGTGTCGTGTTTATGTTACTGAGAAAAAAGGAAAGAAAAGGGAGAGGAGGAAGATTAAAGGAAAGGAGCAAATACGTGGACTTTCAAATTCAAAGGTTTCAACTGTTTCGGACTTTTAAAATGTGAACCCCCTCAAGGAACTAAAGACAGTGACCTCCAGTTCATCTGTGATGAGCCTCATGGAGACTTTATCTACAAAAACAAATACATCTATTTACTTTGTCGCAATTGGGGATTTTTTTTGATAATTTGTAGTTTCAATTTAGAGGTAAACGACTAATTACAGGGAAGAGTCAAAGGAAGGAGAGAGGAAAAAATGTGAGTGTGCGTGTGTGCGTGCGTGTGTGTGTGTGTATGTGTGTGTGCGTGTGTGTGTGTGTGTGTGTGTGCGTGTGTGTGTGCGTGTGTGTGTGTGTGTGCGTGTGTGTGTGTGCGTGTGTCAGACTGAGACAGGGTCGTCCCATATAAACCTGTGAAAATGACTGGGAGCGGTATAAACGCTGGGACCACCGGAGAGTCTCAACACGTGCTTTCGTCCACTAGTCTTCACTGTCTCAGCTGTTGGACCACTGACCTCGGCCCTGAGACGCCCGGTCACTGCACCGTGCTGATTCAGCAGAGGTGATCAATATGCAAATGAGATACACTTTGCATTACATCTACCTGCGGTCGTGTGAGGATCACTGGTTCATCGTCTGGAGGCTGTTACGGCCATTTGTTTACTCTGTGGAAACACTCACTAGACTAGTTAACTATATACTTTTTAAACATAAATAAATCAATATTTGTTAAAGAGATAAACAATACACATGAAGCAAAACTGTAGTCGACTCAATGTGACATGACATGGAGTACGTGCATCACACACTGCAAGCTACACTATGATAGTGATGTTACATTAAGTATATTAATGCCGATCCTCTGCTGTGATTCTCTATATTTTACAACTCAAGTTTTATATTTAACTTTAGTGTCCACTTATCTTCGTGTTATACAAAGTTCATGGACGTGGAGCCAGGGGCTGCACGGCGGTGATCGGGTGATGTGGCCGCAGTTTCAAAGTGCCACCACTAGAGGCATTTGACCAATCATGAGTCAGCTGTTAATCGTGGAGACCCTGCTTCTAAGAGCATCAGCTAACTCCCTGAGACGGAGCTCACTGTGAATCGAAACCAAGAGAGTGTTTGATCACTTTTACCGCAGTGAGCCATGAGGTGGCAATCAAATCACTGTGGCTTCACGTTTGGGTCGAAGAGACTGTTGTGGTAACCACGCTCGCCATCTCATTCGGCCATCTTTGAAGAACACAATAGATAGAGGAGGTGGAGGTGGGTTAGAGATGAAGAGCAGAGCAGAGAGGAGAGAAGAGGCCGTCGATTTCTACCAGATGCAGAAGTTTTCACGGTGGACGTCGGCCAGCAGGCATGTACTCATGCTTCAGCTATGTCATGCTGCTGCTGCTGCTGCTGCTGCTGCTCTACCCTTAAACCTCCTCCCCCATATTCTCTCTCTCTCTCTCTCTCTCTCTCTCTCTCTCAACCCTGTTACCCCCTCCTCTTTACCCCCCTCCCCTCCCCTCCCCTTCCTCTCCCTCTCCGCCTCGCTCATGCCCAGTTTGTTAACACCAAAGGGGAGCGCCAGGTTGTGTGTGTTTGTTGTCGTGATAAACAGCGGTTGTGTGTCTCTCTGTGTTTAATGAGAGATGTGTGATGTTGGACTGAAACGACTGTGAGAGAGGTTCGTCTTCAGCTGAGGAACTTTGTAGGGATGCACAGGCTGCCGTCTGCCATGATGGTGATTTTCCACTGTGAGGGCGAGAGAGAGAGAGAGAGAGAGAGAGAGAGAGAAGATGTGTGTGTGTGTGTGTGTGTGAGAGAGAGAGAGAGAGAAAAAGAGAGAGAGAAAGAGGGAGGGACCAGACAAAAGAAACTGGGGGGAAAAAAAAACAAAAAACATCTGTAATTCTCAAATGGAATTTCTTCCATCATCCGCCAGACCTCCTCCAAATGTAACCAGCAGAGGAGGTCAACGCACATGCACGCACACACACGAACACACACACGCGCGCACGCACACACACACACACACACACGCACGCACACACACACACACACGCACACACACGCACACACACACGCACACGCAAACCACTCCTATGGTTAAGAAGACTTCCCAAACCAAGACTCCCAAACCTAAATCTGGAGCACGTCGTATTTGCATTGGAGGCTCAGAGACAGTACTTTATGTTAAAGGTCCAGTGTGTAAGATTTAGTCGAAATCCAAAGCTGAAGTAGACTCACGCAAACAGAAAGCCAGACTTCAAATGAAGTGGGATTCAAACCAGAAGGGAACATTTGGGCCACCCAGCACAGATGGGGCCATCCCTAGGGTCGGCCATTTTGTTTTTACAGAAGCCCAGAATGGACAAAGTTCACACCTTTTCAACTGTATTTTAACCATTAAATCTCTTTTTTTTTATCTAATGCCCCAATTCCAGTTTTACCTTCGACCACTTTATGAGAAAAGATTGAACCGTTCACGAGGGGTCAAGATGATGATGTCATCGGACCGGTCCAATAGGTCGGGCCAGCGGGGGGTGAGGACTTTACTAATGACTGTAATGTGGGAAACAAAACTCCCTGCCACTTTAAGACTCATGTGCCCACCACATGGCTCCATGAGGGGTATAATGTATTCCAGGTGGTTCTCACTGGGAATGTACACACCCAAACACACACACACACACACACACACACACACACACACACACACACACACAAATATATTGCATGTATACAAACAAACAGAACCATGTATGAGGAATCACAGTTCGTGCACATCCTCAAACTACTTTTGACTTTTAGAAAACTGTGTTGGGATGAGTCAGCATGTTGTGGATCCTCATGACCTCTGATGATCACCCGTGACCAACGACACTTACAATGACTTACACACATGTGCGCGCACACACACACGCACACACACACACACACACACACACACACACACACACACACACACACACACACACACACACACACACACACACACACACACACACACACAAACACCCCGGAACAAACATATGTGCAGCCGTCCTGTGTTGCTGTAATGAAGTTTAGTTTTTCTCAGAGTATTTTCCGAAGTGCTGCAAACAACATGTTGAGGAGTTACACAGGAACCATAAAGATGTTCACGCTGAGCTGAAGCCGTCTGCACAAAACTCTGCAGCTCTGTAACGCTGAGTAATTAACCCTGCTGGCTCTGACGCCTTCTCTCTCCTGATACACTCACCTGCAGGAGGCGTGTTATTATCATATATGGATTCTTTTATTCTGTCATTGCCAGATCCATCCATCCATCTGCCCATTCATCCATTCCTCCATCCAACCAACCATCTGCCCATTCATCCAGCCATCCATCCAACCAACCACCCATCCATTCATCCATCCAGCCAACCATCCACCCATTCATTTACCCATCAATCAATTCATCCATCCATCCATCCATCCATCCATCCATCAATTCAATTATCCTGCCATCCATTCATCCAGCCAACCATCCATCCATTCAATCATCCATTCATTCATCCACCCATCCGTCAATTCACTTATCCATCCATCCAACCAGCCATTCATCGTATCCATCCAGTGAGCCATCAGTCTATAAATGTCCATGAATGACCATGATATTTGTATTTTATTGTTGCCCAGCGACAGATGATGCACATGAGCTAAAGCAGCATCTGAGTTTGTCAGCCTCTCTTCATCACCTGTAACGTTCCCGCAGGTATTAGTCAAACAGCTGCATTCAGCTTGTCGTAGCAGAGATGAAGGGTCCAAAATAGACTGAAACCAGATGACCTCAAAATGTCTCCACCTTTGAAACAAAATGGTGGCGACTCATATCAAAATGAAACAGGAGTGTTCCTCTATCACTGTATCACAGGACACAGAGAAGTGCTCACTGCACTGGCTTAACTTAACCTAACCTCCCCCTCTCACACACACACACACACACACACACACACACACACACACACACACACACACACACACACACACACACACACACACACACACACACACACAAACACACACACAATGATTTTCCCCTGTCAGGCTCTGTTCTCTGTTTTCTCTGGACATCAAACCCTAACATTTGGATCCAGAGGAGGAGCTGTGCAACAAGCAGTGAAGAATAGAGTCGAGACAGAAAGAGGAGGAGGAGGAGGAGGAAGAGGAGGAGAAGTGATGATGTGGAGCCTGTGGAGGAAGAGCAGAGTCAGTGAGGTGGATTTTTAGCGGAGAAAGAAAAAAGCCATGAGTTACACGTGTGTTCACATGATCACAGAATAGTTTCAGTAGGAAGTAGAAACATTCCATTCATCTATGATTCCGTTTTACATTAAGTACAATCTCCTCCAATCAGAGTTATTATACTCTACCAACACTGTTTATATTATTATAAATGATATTAAATGAGTCTGTGAATGAGATTAGATCACACTGATGCTACTTTGATCAAAAAGTGTTATTTCATGAGTCCCCTTCCACAGTAACACTTTGGACTGTCTTCATTATCTCCCTGCAGACTTCCTCATTCTTCCGTCATCGTCAGCATCCTCTCCATCCTGAACCCTCCTCTCAGGACACGCTCAGGGGTCTCGGAGAAGAGGCTCCGCCCACTGTGATCAAGTCCAGGTCTCATAGTATGTGCGTAGAAACTCTCACCATCCTCCCATGTTCTAACAAGCTCCCCCCTGTTTTCCACGCTGGGTTCACCTGTTCAGCTCGGATCAATGCACAGTGAATCATTATACTGATGACTGAGTGATATTGATTTGCTAGTGATGTGTTGGCACCAACTATTTACAATCAGCACTGACCAGGTGAGAGACTGGCCATCAAACATACGGCCCGTGGGCCAAAACCGGCCCACCAGAGGGTCCAATGAGGACCCAGAGATGACGTCGTCAATTCTAAAAATAAAAAAATTACTGTAACGACATGAATTGCAGTTTTTCAATCAAAGTAAAAGTGGTTCATCGTGAATCCAATTCATTTAAAAAAAAAAAAAAAGTTCTTTTTTCTTTTCTTCAAGTTTTTGAACTTTTTCAAAAAGTCGAGTTTTTTCTTTGATCTCCGTGTTTGGCTCTTGACGCCGTCACTGGTAACTTTTCCTGCTGCCGATAGGAGATGTCGTGGCTCCAGCTTTCCTCTGCAGCAGCCTCCCTCCCTCTCTTGTCTGCAGCAGCCTCACTCCCTCTCTTGCTCTCCCCCCCTCCCTCCCCCCCTCACCCTCCCTCCCTCCCACTGGCCTGGTGGGTGGAAAAAATGACACAGCAGCAGCCTAAAATGCGAGGGCTAGCCGAGCTCCCAGACAGGACTGATCGAATGGAGACAAAGAGAAGAGAAAAGACCAAAAACTTGACTGACTTTATCTTTTATCCACAGCACATGAGACGCTGTTCGTTCAGTAACACGATGTAAAGACATGAGTCAGAGTGGATTTACATCAGTGGGCACAAACAGCTACATATGGAACATAAACTGTGCTCCCATCATCGGACCTAACACACACACACACACATACAGATACACACACACACTTTCCTCACAGAGACATGAATTTAAAGTGTAAAGGAGTTTGGAGTCGATATGTCGCAGCCATGTCAGCATTGTGGTCATCATTAGAGGAAATCATTAGTTGAACTTTCAGTGTTTGTCTGGGAAGTTTGGTTGAAAGGTCCAAGACAGGGCTGTCAAACATATGGTCCGCGGGCCAGAACCAGCCCACCGCAGGAGGGTCCAGTCCGGCCAACGGGCTGATTTTTCACTGTGTAAAAAAACCAGTGTACTTGGTTTATTTAGACATTTTCATTCATTAATAAATGTTCATTAAATTCACAACTGCACGTGTACTTTTGTGCTAAAACCAAGGGAATCATTTCAACTTCTCTTTAGGTCATGCTTTGATTTGACTGGCCCCGCCCACTCGAGATTCAATTGAGCCTGAGCTCAAATGAGTTTGACACTCTTGATCTAAGATGTTAAATTTGGCAGAAAAAAAAAAGAAAAAAGTAAAGTCAAACAAGATGGGACACACAGAAAACGGTCTCCTGCAGGAGTGACATGTCCACAGTCAGACTCGGAGGGTTTGAGCCGGGACATTGGTTCCTGTCTTTGTCCCCAGGCCTCATGACTTTGACCAGGAGCTGCGGGAGGTTTAAAGGCCTGACGGCTCCGCAGGCGTCCACCAGGTGTTTTATGTGGCAGGTGGAGGTTTGATAGGTGGCAGGTGGCAGACGGTTCAGGCACTCGTCTCAACCCATAACCCAGCACGACTCAGCACTATTCCTTCGAGTGGTTCTCTGCACCGACACAGCCCCCGCTGACGTTAGTACCACTGAGGAGGATGAAGTGCGCTGACCTGCTTTCAGTTGTATTGTTTAGTCTTTGGTGTTATTTGGGTTTTTAAGCTATTGTATTTTTAGGATAAAAAAAAAAATCCTTTCAGCTCTTATTGGGTCAAATCGTGTGTTTTTGCAGATAATAGAGCAAATAGAATAAATAACATAATATATTTAAACTAGAATTGTACGTACAGCCCAATTTGATCTCAAGTGGGCGGGGCCGGTAACGTCACAGCACAATAACCTATAAACAATGACTGCAGCACTTGCCGAGCATGTTCTGTGTATTGTCAGCATGTAAACATTAGCAGTTACCACAAAGCATCATTATAGTCCAGGATTGTTTTCTTATAATTAAGAATCAAGGTTCTTCCATATAGGTCATGCACAACCTCAGGATATCTTGACTTCATATTTTCCATTTCACATCTCTACCTTTGTATCTTCCTCTAATTAATGATATACTAGGTGTATTGTGGTACTATAAGTCATGATTATACAAAACATCTCTGCAAACATTTGAACTCAAAACAACTTAAATCCTTTCCTCCGTCATCAGAAGCCTCGTCTCAGCTTTACAAGATCACACTGTTTGGTGGAACCTTTTCTTTTTCCCCCATCTGTGAAATCATTCAAGCGAGGGGGAGGAGGAGGAGGAGGTCTGAAGGAGTCGTTTTACTTCCTTGTTGTCACGCCGACTGCAGCAGTCGTAAAGCTAGAAGGGGGGGGGGGAGGGAGGGGAGGGGGGGGGGGCACAAACCCCAAAACTCCCATGCATGGAGAGCAAAACAGAATGCATAGGGGTTCAAGTGAATGTTCCCTGAGGGATGACGTCACTCAAGAGCAGACTTTGGACTCTGCGCAGTTTCCAACACAACCTGCAGAATGAGGTGTTGAGGTGCAGAGCAGATTGACACAAAATGGCGCGGTCCTCCCCGACGGATCCTCTGCCTGGTTTTACAGGACAGGGGAAGTTGGAGGTCTGACACGAGGAGCTGTGGGGGGGGGGGGGAGCTTTTACCTCCTCAACTTTGACCCCGTCTCTATAACTCTTGTTTGCCACCCATCACCCAACCCCCCTCCCCCCCCCCCCCCCCCCCCCCCAGGGAGGGACAGAGATGGAGGCAGTATGATGATGGTATGTGGACCTGGGACTGGGAGGAAACAACTCTTTCCATATTGGAGGAAAAAAAAGATTCCTCCCTCCTCTGAAAGCTCAGCCAGTCCACATCCATCACACCAACATAAAGCAGAGAGGTTCCAGAGAGGCGGAGCCACTGCAGGGAAGTTAAGGGGAGGAGCTAAAAAGTCTCAGGTTTCCGGCGGTGTCCAGTTTGATATGTGTCAGATTCACGTCTTTTAACCATTCTTTTCCTTTGAAAGTGTGAAGCTGACGTCATTGGCTACTGAGATTTTTCAGACTTCCAACTCAAAAAGAGCTAAGCTCATGGTGCTTTATTAGGTATTTTCTTTTTCTTAAAGTTAAGATGGAATGTTTGATCTTTCTCTTTAGTTTTCATTTTCAAACATCCTCCACC
>JAFBJT010111304.1:37948-65448 GCA_016785325.1 Chascanopsetta lugubris | reverse complement strand
GTGATATTGATTTATCTGTGAAAGGATCTTTTTATAAATCAAACTATCAATCAGTCAGGGTCTTGTTCGTTGTAAAATGCATCATGAAGTCCCCAGTTGTTTAATGTTCATCTGTGAGTAATCACTCACTATTATTCATACAGGAAAGTATGACTATGACCTGGTTGTTATTGGTGGTGGATCAGGAGGACTTGCCTGTTCAAAAGAAGGTGACCTTTTTCAATTATGAATCCCTTGTGTCAGGGCAGCCATATTTTCCAGTGCTGTACACACGGTGCGCTCTATCTAACGTTACTGTATCTGTTGTTTACAGCTGCACAGTTGGGACAGAAAGTTGCAGTGTTAGATTATGTGGAGCCATCTGTAAGAGGTAAAGTGAAATGTGCATTTCCCCAAAACGTATGCGAATATTTAAACAGACCTTTGTGAATTTGTCTGAAAATGCCCTTTTAAAAAAAAAAACAGGGACCAAATGGGGTCTTGGTGGCACATGTGTTAATGTTGGCTGTATTCCAAAAAAGCTGATGCACCAGGCTGCTCTACTTGGCACAGCAGTCAAAGATGCGCAGAAGTATGGCTGGAAGATCTCAGGATCAATCTCTCATGACTGGTGAGGTTTACCCGAACACAATGTGATGCGTTGTAATGTCTGCAGCTGACAGAGGACTGGTATTAAAAGCTTTGCTGAGAATTAGTGGCTAAACAGCACCATCTAGTGACAATACTGCAGCACGACAGTGGCAATGGTTGAAAATTACCTCTGTTCTCTTTACATTCATTTGCGTGTTCACTATTTTCCAAGAATAAAAACATATCAGTGAAACATTGAATTGAACATTAAACAGTAAAATACAATAAAAAAATCTGAATGTTGAAATTCAGTGAATAGTGTTCTGTTGGTTTGTTGGGTCTGTTTTTGCATCATTCCTAAAAAGAAATGTAAAAATCTTAATGACATGAACTGTTTATTTAAAAAAACAAAAAACAAAACAAAAACAAAAGCATCAACAGTTGTGCATTGTTTATTCATGGATACATGAGTCTGTTGTGTGTCTCACTTGTCCTATGTTTTTCAGGGCCACTATGACAGAGGCTGTTCAAAATCACGTCAGATCTCTGAACTGGGGTCACAGAGTTCAGCTCCAGGACAAGTAAATGAGATCTGCTTTATTATTACTTGGTCATTTTAATAATGTCGTTTTATTTATGTATATATGTTTATTAAACTTTTATTAGTCTACGGCTGCCGTCGTTAAAGTTTATTGACGGGCTCAGCTGGTCCTCGTGAGTTTCGGTGGAGTTTTATCCTTTCAACATAGTTCTGATGTCAATCTGTTTCACAGCTGTCCAACAGACATGATGTATTATGTGTTCACAAGTGAAGGACTCTCAGTTTGTGACTACATGTTGATTGAAAGACTGCCTGCAGGGCAAACAGGTGTTAACGCTCCATAAGTGTTTCCACTTTTTTTTTACCTTAAATAAAATCATCACTACCTTTCTTCATTCCTGCGAATATCTTTAGATATTAGACAGCTGCAAAAAGAAGTAGGGATTTAATGATAAACTTAGAAAGAAGAAGTCATGTAAGAACAGAATGCACGTAATCTATGAAATATCAAGATACATTTATTCTGCGTATACTTTGGGTGTGTTGATTATCTATATGTTGTTGATATGAATTTGTAATATTTATTATGCATATGTACTTGATATGTATCAAGTACAAATAATGTATATGATGATATATATGATTCTTATAATTATTCATCTAACTGCATATGATTATAATTATGTTGAATTGTCACACAAACAATAAAATATATTGGTATGTTTTACTTATCAATAACAAACAGTAATTTAAGTAGAAATCCCCCTGAGTGATATATCAATTGAAACAATGTAAAGTGAATAGAATTTGAAAATAAATATGAATTTGAAATATTTTTTATTTTAGTTTATTACACATTTACATATGTGTGTGTGTATATATATATATATATATATATATATATATACACACATACATTATATAACTGTATGTATCTATGTATACATCATTTAACTCAAAAGAGATACTTAAATGCAGATCCCTCTACCCCCACCTCATACTGTCCACCCTTGTAAATAGCAAATAAATAAAATGCTTGCCTCTTTTCTCATCAACACCTTTTTTTTTACTTCTTAACTTACTTTTTAAAAGACAAATTACACATAATGATGATAGAAAATTTTAAAAATCTGATAAAAGTGTGTTTGTTAGTGGTCAGGTTCACCTCAGCTCACTGATGTTATTTTCTGTCTCTGCAGAAAGGTGAAGTACCTGAACATGAGAGGAAGTCTGGCGGACGAGCACAGTGTTAAAGGAGTAACCAAAGCAGGCAAAGAGGTCTGCTGATTATTTTTCATTTTCTTCTTAAAATTGTATTTTCACCACCACTTTGTTTTTTAATGGATTTTTCATGTTTCTCACCATTTAAAATTATGTCTATATTCAAACCAACTAATCTTGAGCCTAACCTTTTGCATTTGAACATCTCTATTTCACTGAAGTGCCATAACATGTTGCTGTGATTTCAATTTCCATCATCACCTCAACGTATGACTCTGTGGAGACCACTTGCTGCCATTTGACATTTCCTTGTTTTCTGAAGGATATGAATATAGTCTGTTAAATGTCATTTCCCTCCTCTCTCTCACACAGACCATCATGACTGCCAAGAACATAGTGATTGCCACAGGTGGACGGCCTAAGTACCCCGCGAATGTAAGTGCCTTTGTTATTTTAATTTCTCTCCATCTGTGCTGCTGTGCCTTGTTTGGCCGGTTGGCTGGATACCACTTTAGCACTAATAGAGATACCGATAGATACCGCGCAGCAGACAAAACAGTCGCTGTGAGCTTTGGAAGCATTCCACGATGGCACGCAGAGGGCACGGGTCTCAACACACAGTAAATCGGAGGTTTTAGAGTGCAATCTGTTATTGATAGATATGCTGATAGCTGTCTGAGAGGTTGATGGTTATTTTCACTGCTGTAACTCTGACTTCAGATCCCTGGAGCGATGGAGCATGGCATCACCAGCGATGACATCTTCTGGCTGAGAAAGTCACCTGGAAAAACGTGAGGATGCTTTTGTTTCCTAAAACAACCTCCCACCGAGCTACACATGCAGGCTCTTGTATGAAACTGCTTGCCTGAGGAAACATTAAAGGTGCAGTGTGTAAGATTTTGTGACCTCTAGAGGTGAAGTTGCCCGTTGTATCCATCACCTTACCCTCACCCTTCTGAGCATGTAGGAGAACCTATGGTAGACTTAGTGGTCATTAAATCTTAGGAGATGTTTTGTATGTCCACTTTTACTCCTGTAAAAACATGGCCGCCTCCATAGAGAGGACCCCCCTCCTCATTTAGATGTACATTAATGGCCTCATTTTAGGGTAATGGAAAAAAATAAAACATTTTACGTGATACTTAATTCATGGAAATGACGGTATGTAATCGTTTTGTAGTATTTTTAGAAGTGACTAAAATGACCAAAATCTTACATACTGCACCTTTAACTAGCCTGTGCCACCCATGTCCATGTAGAAGCTATGATAGTAGCAAGATATGTTTGAGACACTTGTCATTGTCTCTGCATTTTTATTCTTTTTAGGAGGTCAAAACAAATTTAAAGGTGCTGTGTGTAAGATTTTGGTTTGCCACTTTCATCTGCAGAAATAAAATTACAAACCAATTGTATATGGACATTTTTATAAATGTGTCATCACCTCAATGTACGACTTCCTTTTTACATTACCTTAAAAGGAGCCCTCTCATCTATATTGACATCAGGAGCAGGTCCACCCAGTGGGGTGCACCAGGATTTTATAATAGCCCAGTTTGGATGTACTAAGCTTTAATGACAACCCAGGGCTACCATAGCTTCTCCTGCATGCTTGAACGGGAAGGGTGAGGTGATGCATACAAAATGCAACTTCGCCTCTAGACGTCACCAAATCTTACACACTGTACATTTAACAATAATACCAAAATCCCGTGACACCCCCTGAATTTAGCGATCATAGCACAGCATGTCGGCATTGATCCGTGCACAAAGAGGAGCAAGGGAAACGCTGTCTACCTCTGCAGTATCAATGTCTCTCTCTGCTGGGGCGCCACCTCGCTCACCGACACAACCGTGTCCTACTGTCACGCACTGTAATCACTCATCGGTGACATCCAGTTTGTTTTTCTCTCTTCCTGTCAGCCTGTCCTCGCCTCATGATTCAGATTAGCGGTGTGTATCCTGACCTTTACAGAACAAGCCCTTTAATCCAACCATTTAGCTCCTGTCATCACCTGGTTAATTGGTCCTTCCCCGATGTTTCCTCTTGGCACCACACACAGACAGTGACTGCTAGTTGTGGTTGTGATGTCACCCAGGTTGTTACCTCGGTTGTTTGTCTCTTGGAGACAGATAAGCGGAAATGATCATATCAGTGTACCAGTGGTGTCGTCATGTCGAGATCATCGTTCGTCTTGGCTGTGCTTGCCTGTGTGTTGAAGATCTTTATCATTTTTTCTAAATTATTATTTATTTATTGAAACGGAAGGATAAGCAGTGCATGTGCATTTTGTTCACTTGCTATTCAGCTCTTAATTTAATTTCTGTTCTTTTAAAGTCCCCATTTGTAATGTAATACTAAAATGCATGGTATGCCCAAAAGTGTGCTATTCTGCTTTAAACCACTTGGTGGCAACACAGAATCATTTATGTTCAACAAATAAACACCCTCTAACAATTACCACACAAAACGTTCAACAAAACAACTTTGTGTTGGAAGCAGAATTATCCTCTCAGAGAAAACACTTGAGTTCAGGAAGTCCTTTCACGTGAGAGTGTGACGCTTAGTGGCATCCTCCATGCCCCTGCAGGCTTCAATGGGTTAGCTATGGGTTAGCATTAGCTTCCATCTGTGAAGTCATTAAACCACACCTACATGGATCAGAGCTGGAGATGTTGCTCTGCTGCAGAGCGGTCGGTTGTGAAGGTGAGATCCATTTGGCCGTTTCTGGAGCTTGTTGTGTGAGGGGATGGAGGGGGGTGGGGGTGGGGGGTGTCCATGCAAGTGATGGGTGTCTAATGGACCTTGGAACGCACACACAGCTAAAAGACAGGTGTTGCCTCAGGGGCCAAAGCTCAGACCCAATTCCCACCAACATCATACAGGGAGGAAGCGCTGAGCACATGCCAGCAGGACTGATACAGGTGGAGGGATTGGCCAACTCCTGGGTGAGGCTGAGCAGTATGTTTGGCTGAGTTGTGGATGATATGACAGGATTCCATTTCATTTATCATTATGTTTATTCACATAACAATTATTAGATTTTAGAATAGAATAGAATAGAATGCCTTTATTGTCATTATACACAATGTACAACGAGATTGAAGGACAACTCTGGTGGTGCTAAGAGGCAAACAACAGGGGTACCCTAAATATAAAGTCTATAAAAATACAATTAAAAATAATAAAAATAATACATTTTGGAAATGTGGTAAATATAATTAGGTAAGTATGTGTAAGACCAGAGGCTGATCAAGATTAATAGCAATCTGTATCAACTGTTTCAGTGATATAAATTAGAAATACTGCTTCCATATCAGTGAACACCCGATATCTCTCAGGAAAAGCTCTGTGGAACTCGGTAAAAATGTCTATTTAGGCGTCCACATTATTTATAGATACTAAGAGGTTATATTTAGAGTTGTCAAGCCTTCTGAGGAATTGACTAATGTTAATAAACAGCCACAAACATACATGCATGCATGTGGTCGAGGCGGCCTTGTCCTCTCTCTTTGACAGCGATAAATTCTTATGTAACACATTAACAGTTCAGGCTGTTTGATGTCTGTCTTTGTCAGGTTGCGAGCAGGTAACGAATTCCTTTTACTAAACGTCCAAACAGCTGGCCACATGTTGATCTGCTAAAGCGACTCTCTCTGTGCTTTACAATCTGATAAAGCTCAAACTGAGCATCAGAATGGCGAAGAAATGAGATGTATCCGTACGGTTCAGGCTTGGTATATAGTTAACAGGCTCACCCAAATGTCATGATAGAAAATCTGAAGACTGGTTGCTTGGTCTCGAGTTTTGTTTTCCCTAATTGGCATTTCCTTCTCATCCTACATTATCTGTGTTCTTCCACTTTTCCATCACTGGTGTATTTGTGATATCCTCAGTGCACCATTTTGCCTTCCAATAAGTGCCATATTATCACATTCAGATATTCAGACAAAGGTTTGTTTACTTTGGTAAGCCCTTAGAGATAACAGGTGATTTTCGAGGTCAGGGAGAGGCTACAAAGATTTCAAACAACATCATCTTTCAGTTGAAATGCGATTCACACCGGTACAGACTCCAGACCAGCAGAAAAATCAGACACAGAGGGGGAGAAGGAGCAGGGTGAGGGGGGAAAGGATGCGCTTTCTCAGTGATGAAAGTGTAGAATTAAGCGTAAGCTTTTTGCCTAATCTTCTTTAAACCACCTCACAATATGTGCAAAGCGCAGCTGTGCATCGCACAGACGTGGGGAACACAGACACCGGGGCTTTTAGTGGTTAGTGTGAGCATTGATGAGGGCAGGAAGTGCCGTAGGTAGCCGGACCTGTCAGGCGGAGCCGACCTAAAGGGAGAAGCACGGCTGATCTGAAGTGGGTAAAAACAAGGAGGAGAGGGGCCCCATCAATGCCAGTGACTGACTTCACTCAGCGGGCTGATGTGTGCACTTGAGCCCTGAACATGGCACACCCCATCCACGGGGATTAGCCCAAATGCTAGCAATTAGCCCTACTCAACGTGCAGATGTCAGTGCCGGATTAGACCTGTGATTCACCTGGACCACACACACATTGGTCTGTGCAAGTACACAGACTGCTTTTACTGTCCCCATCAGTACATTTCTTTCACACCCTCTCAGATTATTAAATTTTGTAATTCATCGCCTCTCTAATTCTGGGATTTAAAGCAAACAGTTTCAAATGTGTACCCGCTTTGTTTCACTTGGCCAAAGTGTGCTGCTCAAACCATGAAATGTGTTTCTTTTATTGTGTTATTACTATAGTTGAAAGCTTCTCTTTGTTTGTTTTCCGCAGACTTGTGGTCGGAGCCAGCTGTATCCTTTGCTAAAGTGCCGGCGGATCGAGCCAAGTGAAGAAATCCCCTGCTGAACAGTTGTGGAGTGTTAAGTCATTTGTTCAATAAAAATCAACATTGGTGTCAGATAAGGTTCAAATGAGATCTTGTAAATACTTCTTTCGTTAATACCTTGACACCGAAAATAACGTTTCCATTTCCGTAACATGTTTCCTTGTAATTTATACATCGCACTAATACTACACTTCTTAACATAGCGTTGCTTAGATGTGGCTTTGGAGTGCGCAGGTTTCCTCACAGGCATCGGCTTGGACACCACAGTGATGGTCCGCAGCATCGCTCTCCGGGAGTTTGACCAGGTGTTGCTCTTCGTATTATATTACCTGCATCATCCGAATGTCAGGATTTTGATTCCATGGTTTTTGAACGCGAGTGTTGTATTTTCTTTTATGCAGCAAATTGCAGGTCTAGTGACAGACTACATGGAGGCGTATGGGACCAAGTTTGAGTGGAAGTGTGTCCCAAAGAGAGTGGACAAACTGGCCTCAGGAGCCCTGCAGGTGACATGGACCAACACTCAGACTGGGAACGAGGACAAGGACACGTACGACTCGGTTTTATGGGCAGTTGGTGAGTCTGTGTTCTTTGGGTTTTTTGTGCAAGTGTGTCACAACTTTGCAAAGGTTAATTTAAAGTTGCAGAGTGTAAGATTTGGTGACATCTAGAGGTGAAGTTGCATGTTGTATCCATCACCTCACCATTCTGAAAATGCAGTAGAACCTATGGTAGACTTCAGTTGTCAATGAAACTCAAAAGATGTTTAGTATGTCCACTTTTACTACTTTGAAAAACCATGGTGGCCCCCATAGAGAGGACCTGCCCCACGTGTAAATATACATTAATGGATTCATTGAATAGTAATGGAGAAAAATTTAACTTTTAGATGCTTATAAATTCATGAACATGTCAGTATGTAATTGTTTTGAAATGTTTTCAGAGGAGACCAAAATATCACACACTGCACCTTTAAATTAGAGAGTTAACCCAGGCAGCACATTCCTGCGAATACCCAGCAGTCCTCCATCAATCCAATTTTTGTCGGCTGCTGATTTCAAACACCAGTATAACTTGTAGTATACAGAATTTGCACTGCTTGGTAACATTAAAAATGATTGAAGAAATGCTAATATGTTAGCAAGATAATGAAACTACCGGTAACCACCAGCACTTACCTGTCGAACAATTCCACCTTGAAATATCCCGTACACAGCAAAACACGAACATGGGACAACACAAGGAGAGAGCAGTGTAGGTGCAGATACACACACCACTACACACTATCGATATCTCATTAAAAAGACTGAGAAAGAAAGGTCGATAACTTGTCTCATTTGACTTGTAATCTTGAAGGTGTGAATTAAATCTTCATTGATTAACTGATTGGTAGTTGTAAAATCTCATTCATTAGCCTCAAGCTCAAGGAGTGTTCTTGCCAACAATCCACACAAAACACTGACAGCGGAACATATTTTTTTGGTTTTCGGTCTGAGTGACATCTGTGCTAACAGCTATCTGGAATTATTGAAAAGCATGTAGACGGTGCATTTCACTCCATGTGCTCTGCTTCTTATTCACTTCTTACAGACTGCTTAAATCAGCAGTTTATACATGATCACATCTTGATATATAATTCTTTAGACTTGACTTGGACTTTCAGTCCAATCTGTTTTAATTTTGAAGTCAGCTGACAACATAAACAGATATTAAATCACCTGAAATAGGAAAGAGTTAAACTTGATAACGAAAGCTGTAGTACAGCCATTAACCTCCTAAACTAACTTTTTAAACCCCCCCGAGGGACGACATGTGAATCAGCACCTGTATTGTTTCTTTGCAATGTAACAATAGATCAAAAGTTGAGCATGACTGCGCCCCCACCACCATCAGTTTCATTGTGGTCCTCGATCGAGTGCAGTGTCAGCAGATAACAGAAGAATCAAGGCTGAAAACAAAGTAATAAAGCCTGAGTGATGGGAATGGCCAGGGGAAGTGTTAATCACCCAGTGCTGGTTCTCTGGCTCTGTGGTTGGAGAAGGGCAGGATGGGGCAGGATGCACCCAGGCATAGGGTCACCACATTCCCCTCTTTGTTCTCCCTCTCCGCGCCTTCCTGCCGGTGCCAGCCCTGCGGAAACACACCCTGCATCTGTCACTGCTGTCCCTGCCCACGACCCTCTGCCTCCCTTTGCCACCGGCTCCCTGCCTCTTCTCTGCACTCTCTGTTCCATCGCTCCACTGGTGGAGCGGCACCAGCAGAGCGGGTAACAATGGATCAGGGAACATCCGCCAGAGCCTCGGTTTATTTGTGTTGAAGGCTTTCAAAAGACGACGCCACGGTTCCAAACCTCTGACTTCCAGGTTTGTGGCTTTATGAGCGCGCGCGTGTGTGTGTGTAAGCCGTCCTTCTGCCCCATGCGTGTGACAATGACAAGGATGTGCATGACCCCTGGAGCTGAAATGACGTTTGTCCTGGTCAACAGTGGTAGTTTCCCACATCGTCCCACCATGAGGCTGCTGGTGAGAAATAGATTTGCAGCGATTGCATATTTTGGTGGGTGTTTGTCATGACATGCGTGAGATGCCGCGGCCCCAAAACGATTGTAACATCGTATCGATGTGCAGAGGGCGACGACACTTTAATCACCGTTACTTTCATACCAATACGTAAAACCAGTCTAACCTATTATAAGTTCAACTGCTGGGAGTCTCCTCTATTCATGCTGCCCCCCGGACCTCTGTCCGGTTGCATGCACTGTACATGCGTGATGGTTTTAGTTCCCATACAGTTCAGTGAGAACCAGTCACAGCATGCCCTCGGCTCTTTGATGTGTGTGAGCAGGAGTTATGAGTACAAGGCCACTTCCCCTTTACGCTGACCTTACACTAGGGGCCAGCCAGTGTCCCCGGTCTCCGCAGAGTTATTAAAGGCCAGGGAGGAGCAGGGGGGACAGTATCAGCCAGCGTCCGTTACATCCTCCTGCCCAGTCCTGCTCGTCTCCACCTTTCCCCTGCTCCTTCCTGGCCTCACGGCTGCTCCCCTGTCCAGGTGTACCCGCACAAACACAGCAGGAAACAGAGCATTTCCACACTTCCTGTCTGCTCACGAACCGTGGATACATTTGTTGTTCCCATTCGTTTTGCTCTGCAGTACTCAAGATTGTCATTGTGAAACTGTTTAACCGAACTGCAGTTTAAGTTACCGGTGGTATGTTGCTGTGCAATTAGAGTGACATTTCCTTTCTCTTGACATTCTTTACTTTCCCATAAAAGGAATTTTTGTCAAGCCGTTAGATCTCCATTGATTAGTGTCTTAAAATACTTTGATCCTAAGTTAACTTTCAACGTCCTATTCTCCCTAGAATAACACCCCGCTTACACTTTGCTTTTTTTTCTTTTGTTTTTGTTCATTTGATTGATCAGATAAGCATCCTGCTCTCATTTCAGCTTTGTTGTGGCTAGTTAGCTTCTAGCTATTCTGGAGGCTTCCTCTCAATACTGCAAGCCAATGTGTGTGTGTGTGTGCGCGCGCGTGTGCATGTGTGTGTGTGTGTGTGTGTTTATGGACCATGTCTCTTATCAGCCACCTCACTGCTGTTCTGAGTTGCTGCACAATGGAGCTGTGGCCATACTTAGATCACTGAGAGGATTTACTGACCACAACACCACACACGCAGAGAGAAAGTTAATACCAGGCCGTCGGATTGTACTGATTAAGATCATTTTTTATGTCCGGACTCATTCTTTTACATTCAATGAGGCTGAAACTGAATATTTTCATCACAGAAAAATAACACGTCTCTCATGTTTCTGTCACAGCAGCTGTCAGGGAAGTGACACCTCAGCAGGATATAGAACCTAATGCACACAAATCCCACACACCATTTGAGGATCTATAGATATTTACAATCAGAAGAACCAATTTAATCCACAGTGTAATTTAATAGCCATCAGTCAAGGAAACAGTGTATTTTATGTCACTGCTTCTTTTATCAGCATCACGTCTTTTTTGAGCCAAAGTCAACTGAAGTAGAAATAGGTAGGAATCGAATACATTCAGAGTATTTGGTTATATATAGTAACTAAATCTTTCATTGTGTATAAAACAATGAGATGTTTACATGCATTCAAAAATGTCTAAAATGGTTCATGATGACATTTTTGGAAATTGTATCTTTTGATTCCTGTTTTACAAATAGTACCCCTTCCCCCCCACAACATTCTTCAGTTTATAATTTGTTTACTTGACCACAAGCGTGAAGACAGAGTCTTTATGTACAGAGAAAACGATTTGCTATAAGGTTTCAGCCGTTATTTCATCAACCAATCACTGATATCAACTGTTTATCCATCTATTAGGTGGATGGATGAATGAATGGATGGATAGATGGGTCCGTTTCCACAAACACACTTACTAATAATAAATCCTACATTTCATAAATATGAATCATTAATGTGGACAGATTGCTCATTTTGGACACTTATGCCAGCAATAAAAATACTCCTGAACTGATATTTGTTCACATGAAAATAGAACTAAAAAATCTGATTAGGTTGCAAAAACATACTCTGCTCATGAAGCCATACGTATAATACTAGACATTACACATGCTAGAGAATAACACCAAACTATTCCAGTGTTGTGGCAATAGACGACAGGAAAATATTTACAAGTGCTGCTTTTGGGAAATGGTCACGACGGGCCGACTTCCCCTCCGTCCTCCTCGTCTGTGCTCTCTATCCCATTCAGCCACCCATGCTGCGGAGCGGCAGACGGCCCCCGTAGCCCCCCTGGTCTGAGAGGAGGGGGGAGAGCGTTGTTCCTCGGCTCCAGTCAGGAAAAGGGGTCTCGGGGGTTTGTTATTTTTTGCCGTCCGATAGCATCTACATGGGTACCTCGGGGCCGGCTGTTTATTATGCTACCCAGGCAGGTTATGAGGAGCTATGTAGAGAGCGGAGGAGCGAGCGGCTCATGCTCCATCACCATGGAGACTCTCTGTCGACAGCATCAGTCAGCCGTCTGCTTGGAGGTGTCAAAAGTCACACCTTGGCGTGTCCCCTGAGATGATTGGGATAAGCAGTTCCCATCTGCTCATTGATTCTGCTTCTCGTTAGGCTAGATGTTCTTGTTGATTGTATCTTTTAGCATTTTTTTTTTCTTTATTTGTGTCTTTGTAAATGAAATATCGCTTGGTTTTAGATGAGCTGGGTCGTACTAGCAGATGTTTGCAGATGTGGCTTCTCGTTTCTCTGGATGTGAATGTCAGTTGATTGTTTACGTCCAATCTCTGCTCTTAAAGGAATCTTAAGATTTTTAGGCCCTGTCACTTTCTGCATGGCGAAAGGTGAACATCTAGAGGTGAAGTTGCATGTTGAGAGCCTATGGTTGACTTCAGTTGTCATTAAAACTCAAAAGCCGTTTAGTACGTCCACTCTGGGCTCCTGTAAAAACATGGCGGCCTCCATAGAGAGGACCCCCCTCCTCATGTAAATATACATTAGTGGGCTCATTTAAGGGTGATGGAAAAATATATGACATTTAATATTTGTAGAAGTGACAAAAATGACCGAAGTCTTATACTCTTTTTTTAATGAAGACCTTTACCTTTACATAGTGTATTTGGCACTTGATGTGTATTAGTCACAGTGATGTCAACATAATGACGTATTGTCATTGCTATTCTTCTAATCCCATTATCACGTCAAATAGATCTTACTTTGCTTTTTTTAATGAAGCACAAGTCATGTTTACATGTGTTGTATCAAATTCCAGCTTCACATAGCTGCAAGGCTTTTGGCGAAATAGTGCGTTGATGATACCTGTGCCGGTGGCCACATCATGGTATCATGTTTTTGTCTGTGCATCTGATTCTCTGTCCGTACATCCTATTCTTGTAAACACCATATCTCAAGAGGACCATGAGGAACACTTGGAGGTTATTTCTTTAAAGGTGCAGCATGTAAGATTTCGGTCAATTTTTGTCACTTCATTCTGTAGAAATAGAAGTACAAATCTGTGTTTATACAGACATTTTTACAAATGTATAATTACCTCAATGTATGACTTGACTTCATTTACCCTAAAATGAGCCGCTTGATGTATATGCACATGTACAGGAGCTGCCATGTTGTTACAATAGCCCAGATTGGACGTACTTAGCATCTTTTGAGCTTGAATGACTCGAATGGGAAGGGTGAGGTGATGGATACAAAATGCAACTTTACCTGTAGATGTCACCAAATCTTGCACACTACAAATAGATACATTTGAATAAATGTTCATTCAGACTCATGGATGATGCGATTGAATTCTAACTATTGAATCGTAGCTATTCTGACCTCCTGTTTTTTAAACAGGAGACGTCAGGAACACTCATAGGTAATGTTACTGCATCTAGGGACCCAAAGATGACCTGATTAGAATACAAAGGTCATAGGTCAATGTCACTGCATCTTCATATTTCCCCTTGGCACCTTTGTACAGATAACTCGGCTCTACTCGTTATCTTTAAGTTTTTAGTAACTATCTTAATCCCCACTTATCTGTGTAAGTATTGCAGAGCACGCCTTTCAACCCCCCCTCGTAATCATAACGTAATATTCTCCTGGTCTTATTCCCATAGGTAGAGCGCCTGAGACCAAAGCCCTGGGCCTGGACGTGCTCGGTGTGCGAGTCAACACGGAGACGGGGAAACTAGTTTTGGGCGCAGATGAATCCACCTCAGTGCCAAACATATACGCTATTGGTGACATTGGTGAGGTAGGTTTTGTCAACACATGCAGCGCTGAAGGGGGGAAAAAACAAATAAGAGACGATGACATTAGTCTATGTAAAATAAACTCAATCACACAATCATTAATCTTAATTTAGAGTGTAGAAATAATCAACACTGTCCCAGTGTTACCAAGGGTCCACACCCATCACGGTTAAGGGTTGTCTGGAGATCAGTCGTCGCATATCAAACACTTTACTAAAGCAGCACTGGAAATTTGTATCATTCTACAAAAGTCTTGTTTTCACATTGATACCAGTTTTGAATCTGTACTGAATCTGCATCATTTCAATATGAACCTAAAGTGCTCTGAACAGGTCTGACATTTGATCTTCTTCACAGGAAGGGGTGTCAAACTCATTTTCACCACATCAGCATTATGGTTCTCATTTTCACCGGGGGCCACATCAGAATCATGGTTTCTCTCAAGGGCCCGGTTTTAATTGTGGGACTAAATGTGATTACTGCCTAACATATTGCAAAATAACTGTATTTGATATTTATGAATCTATTATTTATTTAGGTTACAAATATTTTGTATACATTTCCATACATGCTACGCCTGTAAACACACTGAGTATACATATAAAAGTGGCATGTGTAATTCACTAGAGTTCACGGGTAATGTATGATGTAGACTTTTATTTTTAGGTAATCATATGCCTTTAAGCTCTCACAGGCCACATCAAATGATCTTCCGGACCACATGTGGCCCCCGAGCCACAAGTTTGACATTCATATGGGCTATCATATATTATATGAGTCCAATTGAGTCAGAGATGTAGCAATAACCGACACCATGTTATATGATGTCAGTTAATCCTGATGACTGTTGTTTTTACAGTAAGAACGAGACCTGCTGCAGCATGAGGTTTAAAGGTGCAGTGTGTAAGATTTGGTGACCTCTTGTGGCAAAGTTGTATGTTGTGTCCATCACCTCGCCCTCACCCTTCTGAGCATGCAGGAGAACACACGGTAGCCCTCACCTGTCTTTAAATCTCAAAAATGGACTAGTGTGTCCACTCTGGGCTACTGTAAAAACATGGTGGCCCCCGTAGAAAGTAACCTGCTCCTCATGTAAATATACATGAATGGGCTCATTTAAGGGCAATGGGAAAGATTTCAGGAAAATGTCAATATGTAATTTTATGTAACATTTTTTTCTACCAATAGAAAGTGACAGAAATGACCCAAATATTACACACTGCACCTTTGTAAATGGACAATCTAAGAATTATGAAATTGATACCAACATTAATGTAAGGTTTTTCTTAATCCATGGTCATTATCTCACAGGTCGAGAATGTATTTGTCAAAGTTTAATTGAGATGTTGTTCAGCAGTGAGCACGTAGCAGAGGACTGTGGATTCAGAGCTGCACCAGCCATGTCAATACTAGTTCTACCTGCTCAGAGTATTGTCAGTGTTGTTTTTTCATCACCACCAGCTGTGCACTTCCTTCCTGCCTCCCAGGCCTCACGCTCACTTTTTGATTGACAGCCGGCTTTAATGAGTTGTGATTCACCCCCAATCTGCCAAAGGATTGATTCTTTTCTGTTTTTCTAAAAATCAAAGGTGATTTATTTGTTGCTCAAGTCGTCCCGTGTTGTTGTTTTTTGTCTTGATCCCAGAAACCCAGTGCCAACAAATGCATTATCATGTTTGGTGTTTAGAACAGTCAATGGAATACCAGAGTGCACATTCACACACATGCATGCAGAGGTGCAGGAGGTGTGTGGACAACAGGATGTGCTGTGGTAATTTAACAGGTTGAAGTCATGCCTTTAGAATTGCCCTGCAGCCCTAGTGTTTCCTGTACCAGTCAGTATGTGTCTGTGTTTTTGTCTCTCTCACTCTGTGTGTGCGTGTGCGCGTGCATGTGCGTGTGCGCAATCGTGTGTGTGTGTTTTCTGGCAAATGTCCAGAACAATAAAGTCAAAAACACGGAGGCAGATATTTGTGTTAGATGCTTTAAATGTTTACCACTCACCACGTGTGTCAGTCACTGACTCACTGGCTCATCAAGTCTTTATGTTTACACTGTTTCAACACCAGGAGAGCAAAAGGGAACCAGCACTCGCATATTCCTGCAAGGAACACAAATGATGTAATGACTTAAACGTCCATGTTAAAAATAATTTACAATTATATGTTTACGGATGAGTCTTTTTCTGTTTTTAGGGTCGTCCTGAATTGACCCCAACCGCCATTAAAGCAGGAAAGCTTCTTGCCCACAGGCTGGCTGGTCGTGGCACTGAGCTCATGAGCTACGACAATGTAAGACACACACACACACACACACACACACACACACACACACACACACACACACACACACACACACACACACACACACACACACACACACACACACACACACACACACACACACACACACACACACACACACACACACACACACACAGAGTAAAAGGTTTCTATTTCCTCTCTGTCTCCATGTGGCCTTTTCAGCTTCCTCTTTTCTGTGACATTTCAGACAAATAATTGTTAAATAGATTCTGCTGCTCTGTGATTTTTGTCTCATATGCATTCAAAACTCCATTCCACTGCACCTCCAGTTATTTTTATGCCATGGATTTAAAATAAATAAAACACAGCATTTTTCCAATATCCCCTCATTCCTCATCGTCTTGTATACAATGAAGCTCATCAGTCACTACGTCCTAATGGATGTTTAAATTTACTGCCGACTTTCCTCATTTCCCAGACTGGCACACTGATGATTTGTCGAGTGCAGTTTTCCGATCACATTTTGAAGTTGAAATATTTCAGGATCCTGAATAAGTCAGTGATTTAATTAAACAAATATGATGACTCCAGGAGGTCCAGAGCTGTTTAGATTGAATGTGCCTGTGTGTGTGTGTGTGTGTGTGTGTGTGTGTGTGTGTTTGTGACAGGTGGCCACCACAGTATTCACTCCACTTGAGTACGGCTGTGTGGGTCTGTCGGAGGAGGAAGCTGAGAAGAGGCATGGAAAAGATGGCATAGAGGTAACATGCATTTTATAATTTTATTAGAATTTTGATGCCATTGAATTTTCAAGTGCAACCAATGCAGCTAGGTATCTTCAATTATACAGTTCATGTGACTGTAGTGACTTTTTGTCTTTTTGCTTTAAAACATATCGGTAGCTTTTATCCAGAACATTTAGAGAATTTTTAAATTAAAATATTTCTCAATAACACCTGAACTCTTAAAGGGGCAAAGTGTAAAGTTTCAGTCATTTTTATCACTAAATATACTACAAAACAATTACATACTGACATTTTCATGAATCTATAGTCACGTAAATCTTTTGTTTTTTCCCATTACCCTTAAATGAGCCCATTAATGTATATTTACTTGAGGAAGGGGTCCTCTCTACGGGGGCCGCCATGTTTTTACAGTAGGACAAGTGGACTTACTAAACAACTGAAGTCTACCATAGGTTCTCCTGCATGATCAGAAGGGTGAGCGTGAGGTGATGGATACAACATGCAACTTCACCTCTTGATGTCACCAAAGCTTACAAACTTCACCTTTAGCTTGCTGTATGTGCACATCCAAAAGATGTCAACAGTAAACTGAATTTGTAGTTCATATGTATGCAAACTGCCCCTTTAAACTTGTTGCATGCGGGATTTCTGCTCTGATAAATGAATGTTACACTGTTGCACTGTCCACAGTGTTGGCAGCTTCAACTGCCGTCAGCTCGCATATCAACAATAAAAGTCCCGCAAACCCTAAAACGCACAATGCAAAAAGGAGCAGCCCCGTGTTGTACCTGCTTGTGTACGTACATGTTGTGCCAGCTGCCAGCCAACACCTGCACGAGCGGCTGTAGATAAACGGTTTAGCGGGCGAGGTAAGGCTCCCAGCTATGACTGACAGGCGAGCAGGAGGCCTGATTGAGGTGTGTATGGGGTGATGACAGGAGCGCCAAGATCTGAGGAGGAGCGCAGCACCAGGCCCCCCGACAGCTGCGCGGCCGTGGCAACTTGTGTCGGCACGTTCGCCTCGCAGAATCAAATGCCAGAGACAAGTCTCTGTCAGGACTTTTAGATATTGCTGCGCGTGGTGGGCAAGAAGTGAGATTTACATTTAGCATTTACACAGACTGTAACTGTGTGTGAAAACCAGTGGGCGCAAGGATCCAGCAATTTGATTAAATTGGATGAACATTATTTCTGATTGTTTTCCAAAATGATATTTCTTAAAGCCATTTGTTTGCTAGTTATACATCTCTAATTCAAGATGTTGCTGCCAACATTTTCAAAATTCACTTCTCCACAATTCTTTACCCATTTCGCTCCTCATAGAGATATTGAATGTATCACTGTTTAAAGTACACAAACAAAACGAGATTTAGATGAGCTGAGATCTGCTGTTTAGGTTAAATACACTTCCACAAAATGTTTTTAAAATGACTGTAAATCACCATAGATACTGATGACGTTAAGAGAGCGCACGTAAAAACAAACATCAAACTCTGTTTGACTGCCTTCTGTTTGTCCGTAGGTCTACCATGCTTTCTACAAGCCCCTGGAATTCAGTGTTGCGGAGCGTGATGCCAGCCAGTGTTACATAAAGGTTTGCCTGCGCATTACCTCGAAGTTGTTTATAAGTATTCTGAAGCAGGCCTTTTTTTAAGCAGAGTAAGAATACAATATTAACCCCCGCATTTGATCAGAATAGACAGTAAACCTATGGATAGTAGACAATTAGAAATGAAAAATGTAAAAATACAGATACAAACATGCATGAAAATAAATAACTATAATAATAATGGTAATTATAATGATAATGCATCATTAATGATACGATAATAAATACATACATAAATAATCATATAATGATTAATGAAAATAATATTTTTGTCCAATCGTTCTATCTTGGCTATGCTCGGTTACAAAAGGACAAGCACAATGTATTGTCCTTTGCTAGAGGTTTGTAGAATTCAGATACATATTAGGTTGGATCGGCATCATTTTATAATTACATTTGACTTCATCTCTGTCCTGACGAAATTTAAGGGTCCATTTTTCCTGCTCTCTATCTAAAAAAGATTATTTTGTGCAAAATATTTTGTTTGCTACAACCAATTCAGCTCCTTGGTTTAGCTGCGTTCTCTCACCTTCTTAGGTCGTGTGTGAGCGGGGAGGCGATCAGAGGATCCTGGGTCTGCACTTCACTGGTCCCAATGCAGGAGAAGTCACTCAGGGCTTTTCTATGGGCCTCCAGTAAGTATTCTTCTATATGTGGGAAAGGGCCGTAATAACATGATAAAAAAAAAAAGAAAAAAAAGATGTGTGATCAAAAAATATACAAACTTATTGACACCGTTCCTAACTGGGTTCTTTCTGATTTCCTCTGCAGACACAAGCTTATGTCACAAAATAAAATTATACAAACATTATGACTGATTTGACAACACTGCAGTATACATTACTGATCAGATGATCACTTCAGTCATGACAGGTTGTGAGTAACAGCCGCCTGAACGAAGTGTCTGTGTCTCTGTGTGTCTCAGGTGTGGGGCCACGTATTCCCACCTGTTGCAGACAGTGGGCATCCACCCCACCTGTGCTGAGGAGGTGGTCAAGGTCAGCATCACCAAGCGCTCCGGCCTGGACGCCACCGTCACCGGCTGCTGAGGTTAAGCACCTCGGTCTCTGGCGAGCACACGGGACCCCCTAAGGAAAGTAGAAAGACGGTCGCCTGGGTTTTTCACACACACTCTCTCTCTCTCTCTCTCTCTCTCTCCTGGTCGCTCTCCCACTCCAAAATGGCCCTTGGGTTTTACAGTTGCTTAGTATATGATCCCTTGCCGCTCCGGTTTGTGTCACTGAGACATCAGCCGCAACGATAGGTCTACCATACATGTGCTGTGCTTAAATGCACCCTGGCTATAGATCAGGTCAGCGCGAGCTGAGGCCACAGAGCGAGCTTCTTTTAAATAAACAGGCTCATCAATCAGGATTAAGCTCTGAGCTCGGGGTTTGTGTTGAAACCATACGAGGACCGAGCCCTAACGTTTTTCTGAATATATATTCTGCAAATATTGTTGTTTCTCCGGCTGTACTTCCTGTCCATTACTCTTGGAGGTGACACATACCACACACCCCAACCCCCCTTTCCTCATCCCCCGTGACACTGATGGATGGCCCCAGAGCCGTCGCCGCAGCGACACCGCCCCATTTCCCATGGACACACACAAACAGTAGACAGGCCGCCTGTCCGTCAGGCTGCAGGGACCATGGGCCAGGGGAGCCCAGGCTTATTCGGGGGCCGACAGCAGAGCCAGGACCCTCTATCTATCTTCTGCCCGTGCCCTCCTTCATCCCAAGTCACAGAGGAATGTAGATGGACCACAAAAGCTCTGTGGATGGCACAGTGAAGGCAGAGAGCAGCCCTATCTATTGATAACAGAACTTCAGCACTGTAGAGTTGAGTTACAGCTGCACTACTCTGCTCCACCCAAGGGTGGCACTGTTGCCCTCCTATTCTCCCACAATTTAGCGGGCCAGGGGAGGAAGGCATGGTAAAGCCGTGAGTGGATAAAATGTAATCCTGAGTACATTCAGGTTGCACATTTAATCCCTTTAATCCCTGCAAAAGAAGTGTGTTTTGGGCGAAGCTGGAAAGCAGAGTGGCTGTATTGGTGCCAAACTGATAAGGGTTATCTGTTGTGTATTTACATGGGTGACAGGTTAGGCCTCTAGAGTATTCGCTATCAAAGATAAGGGGAGTTGTTTATGTCAATAAAGCAGTAATAGACCCCCAGAGTTTGCCATGAGGGCTCACATGTTCGTCCAGCTGCCTGCGCTGGACATCTTGGGTCTATTATGCCGGAGAGGAGGAGGAGGAGGAGGAGGAGGAGGAGGAGGAGAACGGTCAGTAAGGATGTCTGCCGCAGGACTCGGGGCAGCCAAGAGTAGTTTGGTGGTTGTAGTTTATTTTTATTTGAAGTCTAATCTGCCCCACGACTGATTAATGATTTCGCTGAGGGGAGTGACAGCGTGCCAGGAGATGGAGAGAGGAGACGGAGAGAGAGGACGACCAGGTTATTTGGACCAGGGCTGGAGGAGAGAGAGAGAGAGAGAGAGAGAGAGAGTTTCAGCCCCGGTCGGGGAGGGAAGGGGGATTCCTGTGTGCTCTATTCAGGGCCGAGGTGCTGACTGAAGGACCCTGACCTCCGCTCAGCAGGAACAGCTTGACTCTATCACTTGAAGCACAGAGGGCTCACATACTGCGGTGCCACGCAGCAGGGGCCCGGGGAGGGGGGGGGTGGTGGGTAGGATGGACCAGGACGGACGGAACTCGCCAACCAATACAACAGCGAGCGGTAGCAGCATGTTTGCCCAGGGTAATTGAGTCTATGTTCCCGGGCTTAACAAGCCACTTCAGAGACCTCAGGGTGGGCCTGAGGTTGCATGAGGGAAGTCATTCAGGCCGTCGCTGGAACTGTAATGTCTGTTTGCTTTTTGCTCTCCACTTCCCTTCTGCTTTGTGTCATCTGCACGTCTCTTTTCCACTATTCCCCGCCTACCCCCACCCCCAGGCCCAAATCTTACTCAGTTAACCTCACCTGTGTCCTGCTGGGGGAGGGAGACGATATCAGGGTTCCATTTTCAAGTCGGCCAGCCAATGATGACCTGCGCTAAAACCCAGACCTGGGGAGTGCAGGCCTGATGTCACCTGGCTGACATCTTCACTTGTTGCTGTACAGAGAAGAAAGTGTAATTTTCCGTCAAAGCTTTGTAATACATAAATTATTTGTAAGTTATGAGTCATTGGAACACACAGTGTCAACATTAAAGGGATGATGGCCACTGATGGATCGTCCATGTTTCTATATGAATTTCCCACATCTGTCATACATCTGCATTGTAGATTAATGTCCTTAAAGGTGCAGTGTGTACAATTTTGTCACTTGTATATGTATAAATATGATTGTAACAAATGTACTAGTGTACATTTACACCAGGAGCAGGTCCACCCTATGGGGGCCGCCATGTTTTTTCAGTTGCCTAGAGCGGACATATATACTGAACATGTTTTGAGCTTTAATGATAACTGCTTCCATCCTCGAATGGGAAGTGTGAGGCCAAGTACAGTACAGCATGCAACTTCACCAAAAAATGTCTCACACACTGTACCTTTGAAGGTGCAGTGTTTAAGATTTCGGTCATTTTTTTCACTTAAATATTACAAAAATATTACAAAACAATGACATACTGACATTTTAATGAATATATAATAACCTAAATTGTTTTTTTCCCCTTTTCCCTTAAATGAGAATGTATATTTCCGCGAGGAGCGGGGCCTCTCTATGAGGGCCACCGTGTTTTTACAGTAGCCCAGAGTGGAAATACTAAACATCTTTTGAGTTTTAATGACAGCTGAAGTCGACCATAGGTTCTCCTGCATGCTCAGAGGGATGAGGGTGAGGTGATGGATACAACATGCAACTTCAGCATAAGATGTCACCAAATTGTACACGCTGCACCTTTAAATGTGAGTGAATTTGTAAGAAAAAGGAAAGAAAAAGCAGCCCGTTTAGACACAGAGGGAAGCAGTTAGCCTGGGGTTATATAACGCTGAGTTTGGCACAGGTTTACTGAAATCATGGCGCCCAGAAGAAGAAAGCAAAGAACTCAGTGTCTTGACGAAGTTGTGTTTGTGGCTCTGTCTCAATATTAAGCACTGTGACGGGGGGGGGGGTGGGGGGGGGGGGGTGGGGGGGGGGGGGGGGGTGGGGGGGGGGGGGGGGGGGGGTGGTCACATGTTGACCCTTGGTCGTCTCTGCTGACGGGCAGCTCTGCTATGCAGCCCTGTCAGTCAACCCTGTGCACCAACAATGGCAGAAATTCCACTGTGTTTGTTTGGTTAAGGACAGAGCTCTCTGAAACCCCTGAACCTCCTCGGGATCCACAGCAGCCTCACTCACCCCTGAGAGGAGAGGAGAAGAAGACGGTGTCAGTCCCCGACTCGACAGTGGGAGTTAAAGTTCACCTGCCGCTCCGAGATGAATGCTCGGCCCCATTCGGCAATTGTGTTTCTTCTGGTGCCTCCTCCACAATGGAGCAAAACAGGCTAAATCCGCCTTGAAATGCACTTAGTAAGAACATGTCAACATGTCAGGGTGCGCTCGCTTCTATGTTGGGCCTTAATCCAGCCTCATTGAACGCTGACAGTTGTCTGTGAGTCAGACATTCACGGGCCCTTTGTCACTTCAGGTCTTGAGCTCAGCGCAGGAGAAGGAAGAGCAAGAAGCCTCCGCTGCACGTTAAAACACATGCAAGGTACACAGCCCCTCAGCCACAGGAGGAGGAGACCGATACATACCTTGTGTAAACATTGGTGAAGAAAATGACACTGGAACAGAAAAAGGCTCAGTCTGGCCGAGGATTACGCCTGAGAAATGAATGGGGCCAATTATGACTGCTCTGTTGTACTTGCCAGTATCTGGCTCAGGAGCTGTCAGCCTGAGGTGCCTGCAGAGGCCTGGATGGGGCGTGGTGGCTAGAGGGGGCGGGGGGGCGGCGGGGCGGGGGCGAGGGGGGGGGGGGGGGGGGCCGGGGGGGGGGGGGGGGGGGGGGGGGGGGGGGGGGGGGGGGGGGGGGGGGGGGGGGGGGGGGGGGGGGGGGGGGGGGTCCCGGAGAGTCTCAGTGGTGCTGGGGCCCTGCACACTGATAAGCCGAGGCGGGTTTTCGCTTAAAGTGGTCGGAGAGATTTTCGACTTCATTTCACCTCCCGAGTTCAAGACGTTTAAAGGTGCGGTGTGTATGATTCAGTGACCTCTAGAGGTGAAGTTGCATGTTGTATCCATCACCTCACCTTCATCCTTCAGAGCATGCAGGAGAACCTGTGGTACACTTCAGTTGTCATTCTAACTCAAAAGATGTTTAGTATGTCCACTCTGGGCTTCTGTAAAAAAACATGGCGGCCCCCGCAGAGAGGAGCCGCTCTTCATGTAAATATACATTAAAGGGCTCATTTAAAGGTAATGGAACAAAAGTAACATGCAGGCGCCCAAGAGCAGTTGGGGGTTCGGTGCCTCGCTCAAGGGCTCCTTGGCAGTGCTCAGGAGGAGCAGTTACCAGTTACCAGTCCCCACCCTACACCTGGTCTGCGAGGGACTTGAACCGGCGACCCGCCGAGTCCAAGCCCAAGTCCCTACTGACCGAGCTGCTGCCGCTCCCGAAGGGCCTTCAATGCAGCAAACGAAGGCCTGGAAACACTAAGGGTGTTGAAACGAGGTTGTCTGCATGACTCTGCAGGATCCCATCGGAACAAAGACTCTCTAATCTTCACTCTGGAGTGAATGAGTGTAGTCTGAACACTCCTGAAATGGCAGGCAAGGTCTTCCAAAGGGTGCATGTTTGATTTAGCAACAACTGTAACTCCTTGCCTCCGTGTCCTTGACTGCTCATTCAACTGCACATGCTGGATGCGGTCAGCCCTTGTTAGATGGGGGTCCGGTCGGTAGCCCAGCGGAGGTGAGCGGCCTGTGAACCGAGCTTATCTGAGCCCCCGATAAGAGCAGGATACCCCCGGGAAGGCTGCGGACTCACCACACATGTGGCCGCCTTCATCTGACAGGATGTGGCTGTTGTAGCCCCGTGGTCGGGTTTGATCATATCCTTTTTGTGAAGATGGACGTAGCATCCATGACATCACCCGTTGGTTTCAGCGGCGTGGTTTTCGGGGAAAATTGCGGCCGAGTCCCTCGTCGCCATCTCGCCAAATTCTAACTCCTCCTAGTTCCCGGCTCATTCAAAGCCGGGCAAAGAGGCGGAACACGCACGGAGCTGTGGGTGAACCCATGGCGCCGTCACCTCATTCGCAGAATGTGCCAGGTTGGCTTGGATGTCGGTCAGGAGACCGCGCCCTTAAAAGTACGATTTGGTGACATCTGTTGGTGAAGTTGCATGATGTGTCCATCACCTCGCCCTTCTGAGCATGCGGGAGAACCTATGGTAGAATTCAGTTGTCATGAAAACTCAAAAGATGTTTAGGAGGTCCACTTTTACTCTTGTAAAAACACGGCAGCCGCCCTGTAACCAGGCCTGTAACCCTCATGTAAATACACATTAATTGGCTTATTTAAGTGAAAAAGGAAAAAACACTCAGATGCCTATAAATTCATGAAAACATCAGTATGTAATTGTTTTGTAATATTTTTAGAGGTGTATAATATGTAAAATATCACACACTGCACCTTTAATTATGTGTCATTTCAAACGTCAGTCAAATAAAAATAAGTAAGTTCGAAATAAATTCACCCCCCGTACAGTTGTCAGGGGAAAATATGTGACTGATTGAGACCAAAAACAAAGTTTGTACCAGGCTTCAAACATGTTTCATTCACCTCTAAATGTCTCCATTTTAATGAATTTGAACAAACTCCCTTTTGGAGTCAGCCCCCAGTGGCCACCCAATGAACTGCAAGTCTTTTCACTTCCTATTCTCCTTCATCCGTCCGCACCAGAGGTTGCCCCTCGGGTTCGTCCCATCTAGTGAGGGTCCAGCAGACCACAGCCTCACGTTGAACACTACGTCTGTGCTCCTCAGGGTCACTAAGAGGAGCAATTATCATGTGTGGCCCTGAACTCCTAAATCATTTCAGTCAGGTCTGTTGCCACAAAGGAAGTTGCCTCATTACCCCTGGGAGCAGAGATTTACCGAGCTGCTGTTTGATGATGACACACAACAAAGCCGCGATGTTTGTGTGTGTGTTCTCGCCCAAACTGCGTTGATTAGGAGGAGAGCAGCCTGCGTGCAGAGAGCAACACAACTCGTGTTTTGATCCAAACAAGACGCGTCTGTCTGGCACTCTGTAACACTTCAGTGGGTCGGACGGATGTTGTCCCACCTCTAATGCGCTTTTATTCGTTCGAGTTCATCAAAACACATGGATGTGATTCACTTCTCATATCATTTCACGATGATTATGTGCAGCTATGCTTTGTAATTGTAAACAGACACAGATGAATGACTCAGGGTTGGAGGAAGAGTATGTTTAAAACCTAAAAAGTTCAGTCTCACGTGGCAACAGATTTTTTTTTTTAATCTAAATTTGACATGCTGACACATGAAAAATATTATCGATTGGTGTGTTGTGAACACTCACCCACAAATCCTCCATAAGACATGGTGTAAGATTTAGGTAAATGTAGTTGCATTTTATTGCCAGAAATGGGAAATAGTAAATAAAGTGTAAATCACTTGAGTTACTGAATTGTTCCTAGTGAATGGATGACTGAAGTGTCACTGTAAAAGTACAATGACAAACATGCAAAAAACAACAAATAGAAAAAGAACGCGCCTGTGTGTACTGTGCAAAAGGCAAGCTAAGAAAAGACTGATAGAGGTGTTCAAGTTATCGTACGTTCTAAATGATAAAATATGATTGTTTATGTCTCTGCTGTTTGTTTCACTTGCATTTTGACAATTGATAATGATGCACCTCTATTTCTATTTTGAAACATGTCTAAAACTTCTGCATAGTAACTATATATATATATATATGTACATATAAGAAACCATAGGAACTCTTAAATCCTCCTAGCGATCACTCTGGTTCCAAACCAACCTGTCATTTTCCTGAAGGAAGAATAGTGATGACATAAATTCTCCACATGGCACCTTTAACCTTTACTTTTGGAATAACCAGTTTTGTGTCAAATTGAACTGATTCATGTCTAGTCAGAGTGTTCCCCTGAGATCCAGCTCCCTCTCCTGTCGGTCTGACGTGGTCCATGCAGGGCTGTCCATCCTTGGACCATCCTCAGGCGAGTAGATGATGCACCCTTTGTCGGCATCGGTGTATCTGGGACCCAGGCACAGGTCGGGAACACAGGGACTCCTGGACAGAGGAGACGGGTTCAGCTCCCCTCAGACTAACTCTAACCTCAAGCTGACTTTTAACTCCCACATGAGCATCAGTCTCACAAAGTCAGGCTGACTTATCTTTCCAAAAAGGTCAAATGGTTTGAAATCCAAACTGGTCCCCACAATGTGCAGCCTTACAAGTTCACACACACACACACACACACACACACACACACACACACCACACACACATTCTGCATGGAGTGGGCATGTGTTGGCTGCGCCTCTGCTCACAGTTATGTCTGCCTCTGTTTATTTGTTGGCCCGTGGTGTGATGAGAGACGGCCTGCATGCTATGATTTGTGTGTGTGGTATTGGGGGAAGAGTTGGGGAAACATGGACGAAATGTGGGCGAGTGTGTAATGTGAGCGTTCTTGTGCGTGAGCGTCCACACTTTAGTGCGCGCATGGCGTGGCGTGGCGTGGCGTGGCGTGGTGTGGTGTGCGTCTGCACTGTAAGAGGCTGCTTTCACTACACGTGCACGTCCTCTAAAAATAAAGCTACAGTATACCTCAGCTCAGTGTTTCCAAAACATCTCTCTACATTTTCAAATGCTTCTATAACAGGAATGTCTCTCTCTCTCTCTCTCTCTCTCTCTCTCTCTCTCTCTCTCTCTCTCTCTCTCTCTCTCTCTCT
>JAFBJT010111304.1:20811-26495 GCA_016785325.1 Chascanopsetta lugubris | reverse complement strand
TGACGACACCCCCCCCCCCCCACACCCCCCGGAACGCCCCGCCCCCCTGCGGTAGCATCCAGACACTTGTATGTATTGTTTTATATTTGTATGTGGATGTGAAGCCAAGTCGACTATTTTTTTTGTTTGTTTTTGTAAAGAAGAATTCTTCGCTGGGCACAATAACCACCATCATTTTAATAACTTTAAACTATTATTACCCTTATTTATTACCTGTTGCACCTGTATACTTTGATATTCTCCTCTTTATGTTGACGCTTTGCCGTGTAGCTCTGCCGATGGATTGTTCTTTCAGTGTTTTTCTAACAGTCTGAAATAGATAGGACAAGACTCCAGTCACAGACGGACACTTAACAAAACATACATGGAATACACACACACAACACACACACACACTGGTGCTAGATACACTGTGAAGATCTGGGATTCACTCAATGTGACGAAAGCGCTGGTGAATCAAATTCAGTTTTCTCTACAACACTGTCGGGACCCGTCCTCTGGGTCCGTCTGCTCGTTCTGTAAAGGTCAATGTTGCATCGGAAGAAAGTGGCACACCCACTCACACCCTCTATGATTTCCTATGCTGTCCAGCAGATCTCTACTACAGTATCTTATGTCCTTAACTGTACAGTGTAGGCTGTTGTGTAAAACACTAAAAAGCTGTTGGTATTTTTCTGCATTCCATAACTTAAAAGGGTTGAGTTGTCTGGCTGAAGGTAGAGCTGTCGTCTCGTCTCCTGAGCCAGGGGAAGGGGGCAGGAGGGTTCCACTCGGTCAAACTGTGCGGAACTGTAAAAAAAACAAGAAAAAAACAAAAAAAAAAGATGGAAAAACAGGCCCTCGGTGTCAAAGCTGTTGTGAACCAAGTTCTTTTGTTTTTAGGTCCTGAAGACAAATCGCTTCACACAAATCCCAGACAAGTTGCAAAGTTCAACATTTTTTTTAATTTAATTTTTTATTATTAATTTAAGACTCCTGTCAGTGAAGGCGCAAAATAATTTCACAGTAGTCGATTGAACCCTAATTGCTCTTTTCTCAATTTTTTTCTTTTTTTTTTTTAGAACAGCGAGGCTTATTTAAAGGTTTTAATTCACTTCCACATTAGCTGATGGATAGACCAACATAATTTCCTTTAACTGTATGAAATTGTATAAAGAATAAATGTGTATATGATATCTTAGTTTTATTTATTGAAGGACCAAAGGAATTTCATAATGACATGATACATAGACGGATGAATAACAATTTGAAAATGCAATTATCTAATGTGTGAGATGGAATAACGATTTAAATAAAGACTAATATAATCCATGTAAATGGTTGTTCTCATTGTCCCACTGGTCTCTCCGCGGCTCCGGGTGAGTGATGGATGGGGGAGGTGGGTGGGAAGTGGAGGGGAGAGGGGAGAGGGTTGTTGGGTTGAAGCCCTAGCATGTCGCCCTCTCCGCTCTGTTGCTGCTGCTCCACCACTGCACATGTAGCCGCCCCGGAGTTCTAATGCAAGGTTGACAAACGCATCCCAGAATACTTCTTCTACCCCAGTGATTGAATCTGTGTTGAAAAGAATATACGCTTCACACACACGGACGATAATCACCTGTGTTGTCGTAAGTGATGTTTCAAATCCCGGGAGATGTGTGTTCATGACTTCTGTTCTTTGCTCTTACACTGACGGTTATCATTGTATACTTCTGTACTTTATTGTATACAAATGTGGAATCGGTGAACTTTTAAAAACAGCTGATAAATAAAACCCCTGCTTTGTTCATGCAATCTCTCTAAGAACCCCCGGGGGGCCTGAGAAGCCATCTCTTCACCTGCCTTATCTGCAACTTGACTCCAACTGAAAGATTGAAGGGATTTGTGGTTTAAATCAATTATTGAGAAATGGCCATTTTTGTTTTTTTTGTTTTTTTGCTGACTATATGAATTATCGCTTGTAAATAGAATTTAAAAAACACTATGAATTATGGCATCGGAGCATCTGAAGTCTTTCGTTTCCCGTTTCCTTTTCCGCGCAAGCAGTTCTGTTCTTGTGTGCGACCAGTAACCTTAATTTACTGTGTAAAGATGGTTACATTTTTTAGCTTTGTTTGTCAAGAGACCCCGCCCCCCCCACCACCCTAACCCCGCCCACCTCCAAATATAGAATGCTTGTTTTAATGACTGTATAATCTTAACCGTGAATTTCCAATTAAGTGTATTATACAAACTCATTTCTTCCTATAACGATGTCTTGTATGATGCTTTTAAAAGTTATTGCTCGGTTTAAAAATGAAAATGGCAAAAAAAAACAGTTAAAAAATAAAAATGGAAAAAAAAAAAAAAAAAAAAACAATTGTAGGGACAAGTACAATAATCCATTTTTTTGTTCAATCCAGTTTTTTTTTTTGTTGGTTTTTTTTTTGTTTTCTTATTTCTTTTTAACTTATAGCTGATGTGTCATTGTTTCCTCTTGTGAAATGGTCACATTCTGTTCCTGGTGTGGAAATGTGTACGCAGCATTTTCAGCAGATCACGGCTCCTTGTCTGGCTTCTATTGTTGAAATACTACATGTTTCTGGCATGTGCACGACTTTGCGCTTATAGGCTAACCCCATCATTTTCCTCCGCTTCAAATAGAAATGTCTATTTATGAATTTTGCTTGTAGTTTTTCACAAATAAAATTGTTAAAGTTACCTATCTCCCGACTGCTCTCTGTGCTTCATTCATGCTGATGGTGCAGACAGGAAGTGGAGATGGCAGAACAGTATCGATTGAGATGTGTGTTGTACAAGACATGACATGAGGGAGCCCTCGCTCTGACATCAGCTGTCAATCATGCCTCCCTCCGGGGACTGGTTAGCGGTGGGCACTAGAAGCCCCCCCCCCCCCCCCCCCCCCCCGGAAAAAAGACCCCCCCCCCCCCCCCCACGTTGTCACTGATAATCCATACACATGTGAAAGTAAGCAGAAGTGAAGAGCTCATCTTTTAAGTGCTGCGTCACCGTGGTTATGAGGTCATCCACTGATGCAGCGTCTCTCTCGTGCATCAACTAGCTCCGCCCCCTCATCCCTCACAGTACATTCATCAAATGTAATGTCATGAATGAATCATTCGTATAAGTCGAGTGGATCTCCATCCACCCCCCGTCTGGGAGAGAGACTGGGAATTTAACTCACAACCTGCACCCAAGGCTGAGCTTGATTTGATAATGGCTTTTAAATAAAAATAAAAAATAACAATAGAAAAATAACAATACAACGATAATAATAATAATAACAACAACAATAATAATAATAATAATAATAATAATAACAATAATAATGATAATAATAATAATAATAACAATAATAATGATAATAATAATAATAGTAAGAAGAAGAAAATAATGATAAAAATAATTAATTAGAATTAGAAAAAGTATTAAATATTTTCCTCATATCGTTTCTCAAATCAATTGTCTGAGTCTGCGACGTGAGTCTTTTCACACTCTCCTGAAGGTTCATTCACTCGTGTTCGACCTTATAAAAGCAGCATTTCCTCAGTCTGAGCATCTCTGGCTACATCCTCAGGAATCCTTGAGCCCTGGTACTTAACCTTCACCCTCTGCAGGACACGCCGAGACGGGGGGGGGGGGGGGGGGGGGGGGGGGGGGGGGGGGCACTGAGGATCGTCCCCTTGAGGGATAAATGAAGTATAGTATAAAAAGAAAATTGCTTTCAGGTCACTACTCAAGTAGCAAGGGTGAAAACCTTGATGTGTAAGTTGGCAGAAATAACGCAGAGGATAAAATGGCCACTTGACACGACGGAGAAGTCGGTTACATCATTTTCAGCCTCTGTATCCAGGCAGATCAGATGTGACATCAGTGGAACTCCTTTCATTTCAATCAGACTTTGATTGAACTCCTGCAGCCCTGATCATCAATATGTTATTATGTCAACTTATACCTCCAGTGCAGTAGGTGGCGCTGTGGTGTGTGTGTGTGTGTGTATGTGGGGGGGGGGGGGGGGGGGGGGGGGGGGGGGGGGGGGGGGGGGGGGCAACCAGGGATAGGTCAGGAGCGCCGCATGTAAATAAACAGGATTCATTTTTCCCAACAGTGCTTGTTTACTCACTTCCGAACAGTAGGTGGCGACGTGACCTCAAAATGTTGCCATGTGAGCCGCCTGGAAAGCCAAGAAGAAGAAGCAGAGGTGGTTTGATTACTTCCTGTTCGGTCACTCAGGAAAACAGCTGCACGATCAACAGGGTGGAAAGTAAGTTTGGACTCATTGATTCGATGTTCCCACTCAAAGTTTGTTCATCAAATCAGCTGTGAACTCATTTAGGAATTGATGAGTTGTTGCAGCTGCTCCATCAAAAGCCAGTTGAAAGTGTGTTTAGGTGTGTGTGTGTGTGTGTGTGTGTGTGTGTGTGTGTGTGTGTGTCAGAGGAGCACTCACCCCTCTGTTCTCTTACTACCCCACACCACTGATACTTTTAGGACGTAAACACAACCACTCTGTGTTTCTGAGTCTTTCCCTGCTGGAGTTGGTTCTGACGGCAGCAGCAGCAGCAGCAGCAGCAGCAGCAGCGGCAGCAGCAGCAGCAGCGGCAGCAGCAGCAGCAGCGGCAGCAGCAGCAGCAGCGGCAGCAGCGACGCTCAGCTCCAGCAGGAGCGACAGACACGCGTCAGGAGCACTCAGCACATTGTAGAGGAGGGTGACAATGCTGTCAGAGACTCACACTCCTGGCTGCCTCTGCCCTGTGTGTGTGTGTGTGTGTGTGTGTGTGTGTGTGTGTGTGTGTGTGTGTGTGTGTGTGTGAAAGGGAGATCAGTCACTAGACCTGAGTGGGAACTGGGTCTGTATAAAATCAGGTGTTGCTCTGTCATTGCTCTGTTGGCGCGAGCTCGACGCGCGACGGGTCCGACGAGCTGCATGTCAATCATTTCCTCATCAGGATTCATTTTCACAAATGGCCCTTGTTTACTTTCTTCCGCACTGTAGGTGGCGACGTAACCCAAACGTGTTGCCTCGTAAGCCGCCGGAAAACCCAAGGAGAAGAAGAAGAAGAAGAAGAAGAAGGAGAAGAAGAAGAAGGAGACAACAGTCGCATGATAAACAAGACGGAATTCAACGCAAAATGAAAGGTCAAATTCATTCATTGTTCCCACTAAAAATGTGATGTGTATAGTTTGTAAAATAGAGGAATAGAGGAAGCACATCAAAGGTATTCTTCTCATCACGATGGTCTTTGACCATGTATATTTTTTTAAAATATATTTTGTATTTATAAAGTGTTTATCAGGGCTGGGTGATCCCTCAAACATTCACACTGTGCATCTATTGGCAGCACTTTTGTATCTATGAGTACATGGACAATGTGGGGTTCAGTGTCAGTGTGGGGGGCGTGGCGGGAATCGAACCCCCCGATCCTCAGCCACAGCTCGCCTACACTCGACAAAGTTATCCAGGATTTATTTCAATGATGTGTTCGATTAAACCAAACGATTGAAACGTTTGTATTTTATTCACTCACACAAATTCAGCATGGTAGAAAACACTTATCTTAATGTCACCCTTTATATTAAACTTATTGTATGTCATAAAATAACATGGGAATTCTATACAGTCGAGGTATAGGCAGGATTAGTTTTAGAGTCTAACCATCGTAGTGTTGCATCACAGGAATCGACCTCGTTATTTGACAGAGACG
>JAFBJT010111304.1:3233-15804 GCA_016785325.1 Chascanopsetta lugubris | reverse complement strand
TGGCCCCTCCCCCACCTGAGTTTTTTTTTTTTTTTCTTTTCCTTTGCCCGGAACCCCTTCAAAGCAAATGACCTGGGGGATGTATCCTCAGCAGGCGGCAGCCGGCGCTGTGCGGAGTGTGGAGCGGTGTCATGTGGACCTCGGAGGTCCTGGCGTAGCTCTGGGGCCGTCAGAGCAGGTATGCGCCGCCTCAGCCTCATTCTTCCCGTTTCCCCAAGCGTGTGAAGATTCTCCATGTCAAGGGTGAAGAGTAAATCAAAAGCTCGGTGGCTTTCGTTGACTTGAATTCATACCCTGAAGACGGCCCCTCCCCCTTTTCTTACCTGCGCAGAACATTTTATGGTCTCGCAGTTTGACCCAATGCCCCCCCCCCCACACACACACACACACACACTTTCACAAAAACATTTACAGCAATTATTATTACCTATAATTAACCTCAACTCCAAATTGGCCCCTTGTTTTGTGCAAAGACACATTCTGAGTAAATGACTGTTGTACAAAAACATCACGACTAACTTGACATTTATTTGGAAATAGAAGCGCAATTTCAACTATTCATCATTTCCACATTTGCATTCCAGCCTCCAGATACACAAAACATTTACACCAGGGAATCTGGAATTGATCAAACGCATCTCATTCTCTGTCATTTCTACACTTTGCACAGTGTACATTTGGATTGGACCCGGATTGGACCCTCCTGCGGGCCTGTGTTGGCCCCCGGGCCCTATGTTTGACACCCCGGATTTACAGGGACCTTTACCAGCCCCGTGTCATCAGAGGTAATCAAGGTGTTAAGGACTCATTCCAGAATCATCAAAACAACCATTTGTGCAATCAGGTGATTAGACATAAAAGAAACTCGTCAGTATCTAACGATCCGTTTCTATGCATAGAAATGACAAACATCTTCAGCTCAGTCGTACACACTGGACCTTTAGTGGCCCCACATGAACGGGGCTGCATCTTTAAACACTCACAGTGTGTCGTCAGATAAGCCAGAACATGAAAAGGACACGGAGGGAATGCTCTAAATAACCAACTCACAGAACAGCCCGAGAACATGTCGTGATTTTTACATCATCTGAGGACAGAAGAAACTTTTTTTCCCCCCCTTCTTTATAGTCCTGGTCTGTTTCCCAGCACTTTGGTTTGGACCTTGTCAGAGAGGGAATCATGAAAATAGCTGGCCACTGCTTTGGAGAAAACAAGACACAGTGCTTTGTTTCTCCCTCTGTAAACCACAGTTTCGCTTTGTATCGAGACAAAAAAAACAAAACAAAAAGAAGTCATTTGGCATTTTCCTTCACAGTCTGTTTTGGCTGGGCGGTTCCTATTAAACAGATATGTGTACCGGGAAGGACGGACCCTCGCAGATGTCCTTGAACGTGACTTCGCTGGCAGATCGGGCGCTTTCCAAGAAGGAGGCGGGCGACGGCTCAATCAGTCAAACGCCGTGGATCTGTTGTCTCTGCCAACCGGTGGAAACCCAGACTCCTTCTCGCGCCTGCACAGCGGGGGGTTGGGGGGGGGGGGTCTGACAATACGCTCACATGGGCTCCGTGTGCAGAGCAGAGCCAGACTGTCTCTGCACCGCCGGCGACGGCGAAGCCAACGGAATATCTTTGGTTGGCCAACATCTTTGGATTCGTATCCCCACGCTGCAATTAACGACGTAATGCACAAAGGCAGCTGTGTGGTCCTGACAGCTACCAGTGTGTGTGTGTGTGTGTGTGTGTGTGTGTGTGTGTGTGTGTGTGTTTGTGTGCGTTTGCACACGACCACTTATTCGCTGAGTGAGTGTGTCATCATCCCACTTTGCACATTTTATTAAAATTCCCGATGATCAGTCATCCTCAATCGCTCATCATGAGTCAGCATGTTTTGAACTGTCAATCAGTGAGTCGCTTTTCAAAGTGTGTGACGGCGCGCGTCGTTCACACTCGTTCGCGTGAGCGTCGTTCTCTAGGTTCCCACCGTGAACGCTTGATGCGGGGCCGCGACCCAAATCAAGCCATGGCCAATTAGCCTGTGTAAAACAACAACAACAACAACAACAACAACCTTGCTTTTCTCCCATCTGTGAAATTGCGGGCGTCTAATAGCATTAGAGGGCACCATCGCCACCTACTGTCAAGGGGTGTGAATAGGCGGCACTCGGATTTGTTGCCCCCGAAGCCTCCACTGAACATGGGTTCACGACCCACTTTTGACCCACTTCAGGGTCGATCAGCCTCGCCGCAATCGACCAACGGGGACAAATGTGAAACTTGATTTTTGAAACACGGACGTAATCGCTGTGTGCTGTGTGAGTCGTTGACCGGTTACCATGGAAACATGGCTGCCGAGTTCTTTGGTTTCTCAAGGATTTTGGGTCCAGACAAGTCTTTTCAGGTCAATGTGGACGTGGAGCTCCAAGTTTGTCCTGTGGCTTATTGAAGTACAGCACGTACACAGCACTTTTTTTTTTTTAAACGATTCTTATTGCAAATGCGTGAGATACGTTTAGACTGGAGAGATGGTTGACAGGGCAACATCCCTCAGGTAAAGGCACCTCCTCTGTGGAAACGGTGGCTCCCTTTGAGACGCTGACGTTTAGTGAAAGCGTGTCACTGAACAGAGTGAGACGCAGAACTCTCCAGCGCACAGAGAACGAGAGTGAGAAGGGAAAACCACACCAAGTGAACCCAAACAAAGGGAGAGGAAACTGCCCTTGGAGGGAAAAACCAGCGAGGAGCCTTTTTGCTCTCCGTAATCCAACGGTGCCATCTGGTGGCAGAAGCAGAAACGTGTCACACGTCGCCCCCTGGACTGAACCTGCCCCCTGAGCCGTGACACCATTCATTTACAAGCGTGGCGTGACTCAGTGGCTCCCTCCGAGCCGGGGACCTGTTGTGGCACCGGCCTCCGGTCCGGGGCAATTACTGAGATGCGCGATCATCATCCCAAAAGTTACTTTCAAAGCATCATTCCAAATGTCCAGAGCAACGGAAGATATTGACCGTCATTGACGTGGAAAACTAAAGAACGGCAGAGAAAACATGTTGGTGTGTCTTTCATTACTTTTATGCATCTCTTCTCTTGATACCCCCCCCCCCACCCCCCCACCCTGCCCCCATGTGTTTTGTTGCCGTCTGCTGGATCCAGATCCACACGACTCTCATCACTCTGCCTCTAATGAAACCATCAGTGGCCCCTTGTGCTCTCTGGAAGCATCTGCATCTCCCTGCTCATTCATTTAGCCCAGTTTTCCCGTTTAGCGCCTCACCTGCGCCGGAGCCTCACGCTGCTCTGCCAGAAGCGTGTTTTCCATTCCGCTCCTTCATTGTGGGGGAATTTTAAAAGCTAATTGATCCCCGGATTGACAAGATCTATATTTCAGTTCCCCTCATCCAATAACATTTAGCTCGACGCACTTCCTCACGCTGAGGCTAGTTTCAACAGAGCGCGCTGCCTAATGAACTGCGATGACTGAGGAGATGAACGTGCCCACTTCAAACACTGGCACTCAGCATATGAAGTGCCCTATTGGGCCTTAGACACTTAGTGCCGGCCAATCCAACACCACAGAGGCCCATGTGTCAACTCTACAGACACGCCCGCTTCCACTGTCCATGTCCATAACTCTTTACTTTTCATCCTCCGGCTCATTGAAGCTTGGCCTCGGTCCGTGCTCCCCTCCATTTCTGACGCTAATGGAACGGTCTTACGGTAAGAAGTCCATTCGACGCGTTGACGCGGCCGCTCAAGATCTCACCAATGAGAGCAGGGGTGTCAAACGTGTGGCCCGTGGGCCAAAACCGGCCCAACGGAGGGTCCGAACAAGGGCCCGCGAGGTGTCTCTGCCGAAATAAAAAGACAGCAACTGCCATTTTTCGACATAAGTAACGATGTCACTGCTATTTCAGATTTGTAAAATGGAAGCATGGCAGTAAAATCGTCCATTTGCGGAGTGACTTCCTATTGATATGGTCCAGTAGTGTCGTTGATCAGGGTCGTCAACTCCACACCCAGGTGTGTTTTGAAACCCCCTTGCTTTACGAACAATTAGCCCCCCCCCCCCACCCCCCCACCCCCCATCGACTAGAATTTCTTTCTGCCTTTTGCTCAATGTACCTGCTCCTTCCGAACGCCGACACTGCGCCTTTAAATCCCATCATTTTAAAACCGGAAACAAAAATCCATACGTCGCAGCTGATTAAATACTGTCATTCCCCCCCTGACATGAAATAGCGAGTCCAAGTTTAGCTCTCTCTCTCTCTCTCTCTCTCTCTCTCCCCCTCCACCCCCCATCCCCCTCGCCTGGGTATCTCCTCCTTCTAACACACTGATATTTATAGGAGGACCACATGAATAATTGATCTGGAAGTTAGAAATAAGCGAGGCCACAAAGGAAGAAGGGCCCGGTGGCAGTGGTGGATGGAGCCATCGGAGCAGAAAGCCTCTGACAAAGATGGAGGAGCGAGTGCAGCGCTCTCGGCTATTCGGAGCCACCGGTGTGGGCTCTCTTCATCCCTCATTATTCCCCCCGTGTCTACGTGAGAGATCACGGCGGCTGCCGGAGCTCGTCGCTTCATTTGACCCCATTACCACAGATGTTTGAACTCTGGCACGCTGGAAATACATTTGCGCACCATTGCTCTCGTTCAGTTCCACGCGGGAGGAGGAGGTCGGGGGGCGTTGAAACGGGCGCAGTGTATTTTCGGCTTTGATTTCGGCCCCCCTTCGATGACCCTTCGTCTTAAACGTCGAGGTCGTGCAGTCGGTGGCTCGGTGGTCAAACTGAAGAGTCCTAAAAATGTCACGTGAATATTCAGGAGGCCTCACGCTGCCTGAGACGGACAACAACCGCGGAGCCCCCTTTACATCTCCATCCCCCCATCCCTCCACATCAGCCTAATTACGGGGGATATGTTAATTGGGCATCTGCTGCCTGGAGTCAAATTCACCATCTTCTCTCTCTCTCGCTCTCTCTCGCTCTCTCTCTCGCTCTCTCTCGCTCTCTGTCTCTCTCTCTCTCTCTCTCGCTCTCTCTCTGTCTTTGTCTCCGCCTCCCTCCCTCTGTCGTCTCTCTCCTTGCTTCCTGCCTCTGACTGGCTGGGAGGTAAATTCATCTCTCTCTGTCCAAGCATGCAGTATAGCACCAGCAACACACACACACACACACACACGCACGCACACACACTCCTTGACCTCTAAGCACATTACCTTGGCCTACATTGGTTTGTTGTAGATACCTCACCCTTAATCTAACCCTGACCATACCTTTAAAAGGTGCTGTGTGATAAAGATTTAGTGACATCTAGTGGTGAAGCGTTGCTATATCTTTAGAAGTGACTGAAATCGTACACATTGTGCCTTTAATTCCAACTTATCGTAAAACTTAACCCTGACTTCACCCTGGTCTTAAGCCAAGCCTTAAAACAAGTGAAAACGGGGACTTGACAAATCACACGTTAACAATTGTAACCCCCCCACACACACACACACACACACACGGGAGTTACATGCAGCAGCACACGTGCTCAGCTCATGCATGTCACGTCATGTGACTGCCAGACTGGAGGGGCTGCAGCATATGGAGGTGGTGTCAGTCTCTTGACAGGCGTAAGCGAAAGGAAACATGACATTTTCACAGGATAAATATGCAATACACCGGCTGCTGCTGCTGCTGCTGCTGCTGCTGCTGCTGCTGCTGCTGCTGCTGCTGCCATTTATGTGTATGTAACGTAACAAGCTGCCATTTGCCGCTTGCTTTTATCCAAAGTGCCTGGCAGTTGTGCGAGTCTTCAGCGTGGCAGCGAGTCAAACACGCAATCCCGGCTGGTTTGGCAGAGTCGGCGCTACACAGGGTGGCGGGGGTCCGCTCGGGGATCGGCGTCGGGCGGTGATGTCTGATGAAATTTCACAGAGCCCCCCCGCCCCCCCCCCCCCCCCCCCCCCCCCCGCCCCCCCCCCCCCCCCCCCCCCCCCCCCCCATCCCCCCACCCCACCACCCCGAATCCCACGTTGACAGATGGGGAACACGTAAACACGGCGTTAGATCTCGGGCAAGAGTCCCTGTTATCAAATGAGGTGCACTCGGTGCGGAGATCAGTACCTAAAAGGATCGGCAGGACATTTCAAAGTTTAGTGTCTAATGGGTTAGACTCTGTAAAAATGCAGTGTCGACAGATTTTTGTTTTGTTTTTTTGGATGTAGCACTGTGAGTCCCTGGTGGTCTAGTGGCTAGGATTCGGCGCTCTCACCGCCGCGGCCCGGGTTCGATTCCCGGTCAGGGAATACTTTCACGTTTATCGCGAGTGGCGACCTCCTGTGTTGACAGATGTGGACACTATGGAAGTGGAAACTCTTGCAGTTCACAGACTGGCCACTCGGGGCTCCCTCCCGTAGTGAGCCAAATCCCTGTAGACGAGCTCGCTTTTTACAATTTCTATCGATGTTCAAAATTGTGCAGAAGTAAGGGGCGGGGCCTCTTGAGTCACACCTGGGCCGACCTAGCTCGTTCTGTGGCTGCACCATGGGCCCACCCCAGCTCTACCTGTGCTCCGCCTCTTTGTCCATGTTTGGTTGAACCAGAAAGTAGGAGGAGTCAGGCATTTTTTTTTTTGAGTTATTCACACAAGAGTTAAACACTTCTCCTAATGGGAAGAAGAGTTTCTTTTAAATTCACGTTGGATAAGAAAAAAGTGTCTCTTCTTTGTTGGTACCTGGGGGCCAGGCAGGGTGCGTGCGTTCGTTCGTTGGTGGCTGCGGTTCATGGAGGTTTGATGGCGGCGTCAGGTGACGCTACATCCTCCACGCGATTAGACGCGCTGACGCCAACGCCTCCCCGAAGACGCCTGAGAGGCAAGACGAGACGAGGCGCCGCGTTCCAGTGATTCACTGTAGCCCACGCCAGAGTGTGTTCAAAGGCATGTTTACAGATGGAGAGAGAGGGCCGAGCGAGGCTCTCTCTCTCTCTCTCTCTCTCTCTCTCTCTCTCTCTCTTTCTCTGACTGCGGGTCAGAGAGGGGAGTCCTTGAGAAACCATCACACATTGTTCTGTGAACTACACAGAAGCTCATAAATGCCTGTACTCCTGGTGACTTGGTGTTTCTTTTCAGTCAAGGTACAGAAGAGAAAGGAGTGCAGTGTGTGAGCTGCACAGGAACAGCGGGTATTATTTTATTTTATTTTTTTTTTTGTCTCCATCCCCTGAGCATGAAGTCAAAGTCAAACTTTTCTGCAGCGAATTCGACCTCTGGAAAGTTTCGAAAATATTAACTACCCTGTCTATACAGCGCTGGGTGGAATTTAGACCAAAAAAATAACGCCGCACTAAGCTGTCAAATCTACCGCAAATAAAAATCCATGAATATCAACCTGGCAATTGTGACGCATCGAGTGTACGTAAAGATGGTCGGAGCGTCTGTGACGGCACACAGATGCTTATGAGGATCGTTGTGGACGGTTCCTTTGTCGCCATCTTGCTCCTCCCACTTCCTGGTTCATCCAAGACACAGACACAGAACCCACGGATCAGGTGTCACCAAGGAGGCCACGCCCTTCATTAGGAGGCCACACCCTTCATTATACACAATCGCAAATTGTTTTCACGCCTTGTACAGTTGTCACATGACTGACTGAAACCAGAACTGCAGTAGGCTTTAAACACGTTCAATTCATCCCTAAAGTTGACCATTGTACCATGGGAGTCAATGTGGATTGACTTGTTTTTTGGAGGCAGCCTCAAGTTGCCGTCCAATGAACTGCAAGTTTTTCCACCTCTGCCGGCAGTGACAAACAATAAAGACTTTCCCTGACCGGGAATCGAACCCGGGCCGCGGCGGTGAGAGCGCCGAATCCTAGCCACTAGACCACCAGGGACTGTCTCTCACCTGAACTGTGAGCCGAAGAGTATTGGCTCGCCTCTGGAGCCAGCCTCAAGTGGCCACCCTGGAAAGTGCAGGTTCAAGTTATTGGCCCCGGAAGTTGCCACTTTTTGTTATAACGTCTCTTTTTAAAGAGACCTTTCACTGCGAACATCAAATGTTTGTCTATTTTAAGTTCCGTGGAAAAAGTCCGGTGGTCGGCAACATCTGTGGAACGCATCCTCAGAAAATGAAAATATGGGCGGCCCCGAGTGTGCCTCACTGCTACGCTGGCTAAAACTTAGACTCGCACATACACGGAGAGAGTGATCGAGATTTATTATGCAAAGAAAGAGAGTTACAACGAAACAAAGATGCTCAAATCAAAACTGTAGCGAACCTCCTCGAAAACACACTGAAGTGGAGGAGATCTCCTCTTCCCATTCTCATTGGATCCTGGGCGTCACAGTAGTAAAGTTCCTGCTCTCATCTTGTTTCTGGTCATTTCTCTGTTTGCGCACCAGCGTCCAGGCGATTTGTCTGCAGCTGTGAGAAGGTGACCACCCTTCTCACTCTCTCGCCCTAATTACCCATATTTAATATGTGGCATTTGAACCGCGTCCCCCGCGAGCACGGGAGTGAGAGAGGAGAGATGTGGCAGATGCGCGCGCACGCGCAGCCACACACGCTGACGCTCCACACACACGCGCGGATGCAGGGACACGCGGAGGGACACATCGTATGTATGCGGTTGTGACGCGGCGCTCCGCAGCGCTCCGGTGTTCCGCGGTGCTCCGTCTTTAAACTCAGAATGCAATGGCGTCTAAGTGTCTCCATAACATAGGTAATACAGGTAGTGCGGTGCCCACTATCATGTCCCATTCACACACTGTACGCCAAACTTTAAAGTAACTCACACAGGCGAACATTCAGCCACTTCCTGGTCGGGTCCAACTGTCCCATGCGGGGGTGCGCACAGGGCAGTATTTTTATTCCACCCCGGGGACTGATAGCGCTTGAAATGGCTGAAGAGGTGTTGCGGTTAAAGTTTAGTTGTGTACATATTGATATAGTGGGGGGAAAGTTCATATATTCTAAATGGCTGGTTAAATAACGAGAAATTAATATTCTATTTCATTATGACATTTATGTGCAGTTCCGTAATCATGGGTTGGTAGACTTGACACCTACTACCTAAATAATATTACCCATTTCAGTGGTATAGCCCGACTGACCTTGATTGGTCCAATTTGGCTCAACTCTCTGCCTTATTTAAGGAGTGACTCATTCTTGTTGAGGGGGGGAGAGAGAGGGTAGGTGTTGCTGGTTATGTTTGGGATTGATACTATGCTATGCTATGTTCTGTTCTGAGGTGCTATGCTATGTTCTGTTCTTAGGTGCTATGCTATGCTATGCTATGTTCTGAGGTGCTATGCTATGTTCCGTTCTTAGGTGCTATACTATGCTATGCTATGTTCTGTTCTGAGGTGCTATGCTATGTTCTGTTCTTAGGTGCTATGCTATGCTATGTTCTGAGGTGCTATGCTATGTTCCGTTCTTAGGTGCTATACTATGCTATGCTATGTTCTGAGGTGCTATGCTATGTTCTGTTCTGAGGAGCCATGCTATGCTATGCTATGTTCTGAGGTGCTATGCTATGTTCTGTTCTGAGGTGCTATGCTATGCTATGTTCTGTTCTGAGGTGCTATGCTATGCCATGCTTTGTTCTGAGGTGCTATGCTATGCTATGCTCTGAGGTGTTATGCTTTGCTGTGCAATGCTAAAATATGCTAAGCTGACTGAACAAGCTATATCCTGGAAACAGGTATTTGTTTTTGTTTATTTATTTTAGGTGGCTGTTTGTTGCCGAGAGTAAATTCACAAACTGACTTGACTCAATCAAACTGCCACACCTCGTATTTGTCCAGTCCAGGTGGTCCACATCCCAGTAAGTGGGGTGACCACGGTGGTCCCTCACACCAGCCAAGAACAAGGGAAACGCAGGAGGAGGTTGATCCAATAAAGAGAGAATGTATTGACGTGAACAGAGAGAGACTAGAATTACTGCCCCCTGCCGTTCGCCTCCGTCAACCACTCAGGACTGAGGTATTTGATAAGATATTCCTTGACCTTTAACCTTCTGGATGTGAAATCTCGCGACCTCTGCTTTTGCTTTCAGTGAAATTGAGTTCTCTTCTACTTTGCAGTGTGTTGTCTTTTCCGTTATCGGGTCCAGTCCCTTCTGTCAGGGCGTCCTTTACTTCTGCTGCGTCCGAGGAACACCGGCACCGAGACATCCCATAAAACACCCAGCGCTGCAGCTCAGGTCAGCCTCTCGTAGATCCTGTCGGTACACATCATCACCGCATCAGAGGTGATCACTGCCACAGCGAGATGTGATCCTGCCGCGCGATGTCGCAGCGTTGCATCACGTCCATGGACATGTTTTTGTTTATTCATCCCTCTTCATCACAAAGATGGTCCTGCGGGAGCGAAGTCTGGTTCACAAGCCAGCGCCGTCTATGAATAAATCACTAAAAACAAGTACAGACACAAAAGCAAAGAACAAAGACACGGTGCAAAACATTACCATAGTCACAGTGGGGCCGAGGAGAATAACAAAGAGGCAGCAGAGGTCTGTGGAATGACATGCAGGGGGAGAATAGACAGACTCTGTCAGACTATATACTCGACATAAGAGGGTTTTCTGATTCGTCATGCCACTCGCTATAACCCAATACGCAGTACTGTGTCGCGTCACGCTATGCAGTCCCACGCGATTCTTCTCCGTGTTGTCCGATGTGATGCTACGCTGTGATTTGCTATTCATCACAACATGATACCATACTGTCAGAGAGTATACTAGCGTACCATACTGTACCATACTAAGACCACTGGCTCCTGTGCTGCAATATATGGTGCTTTGGTTACTATACCTCCTAATAGTAAATATTGCTAAAGTATTTTATACTATCCCAGACAATGCTATACCATACTCTACTCTACTATACTAAAGTATACTATACTACACACACTACTGTAAAGAACTACATGGTACTATGCTATATTTTACTATGTCGTGTTAATGTTGTGCTACACTATGCTGTACTAGACTGTTCTATACTATACTATGCCCTGCTATGCTATACTATACTCAATTATACTATACTGCGCTGTTCTGCTTTACAGTATCCCATGCAATGTTGTACTACTGTTCTATAGTAGACTCGACCTTTTGCGCATTTTGAGAATCCATTACTTACTAAGTACCAGGATGTTGGATTATAATACTATTCTTGAATTGAAGGTTTCATAGCAAAGTGTCTTAATATCTGGGTCTCAGGGACATTCCGTGGTATCAGATGATTCAGTTGGCGTGTGTGTGTGTGTGTGTGTGTGTGTGTGTGTGTGTGTGTGTGTGTGTGTGTGTGTGTGTATAACTAATTCATCCACCATCCTTTTCATGTAATGGAGTTTGCAGTGCTTCGTGGGAGAAGTGACAGGCATGTGTGCTTCCTCTGGTGTTTCCCTCTTTGTGTTGTAATAGACCACATGACTCTTGATGTCTTTCTAAGATAGTCCCCCCCCCCCACTCCACACATCAAGCCTGATTATTGAATTAGCTGCCGTGTGCTGGCCAGCTCTGCTCGTGAAGTCGTCATTAAGCATTCCTTTGATTCACAGTCAGTCTCGGCTCTGCGCTCGCGCTCTCTCACGGCTTTGTAGAATCTCATTTTTGGCAAAATTGTGTGAAACCTGCCGCCCCGAGGCAACTCAGTGGGACGCCTCAACACACACACACACACACACATTTATATATATATAACAGGCAAGAAGGGGTTTTTAGAGCAGCATTGTTGACACTTTTATTTATTCTTCCCACATTTGGCGAATTGCTTCCCCCGTGTAACTTACGGTTTATATCATCGCTCTTCTGGAGCCTTTGCTTTCCAGTGAAAGCCTATAATTTCTCCCTCTCCCTCTCGTGTGCCACATCCCCCAGAGCTCTCAGCTGTGTGCCCTATTTTTAGAGAGGCACTCCGGCAATAGAGCTGAACAATGTGAGTCGCTCCTTCCCTTCCATGGGATCTGGTGGGATGCTAGAGCTAGCTGTGTGTGTGTGTGTGTGTGTGTGTGTGTGTGTGTGTGTGTGTGTGTGTGTGTGTATAGCCTGTATTGTACAACATAAGCGCCTCCTTTAGGAACTGATTCTCTCTCTCTCTCTCTCTCTCTCTCTCTCTCTCTCTCTCTCTCTCTCTCTCTCTCTCTCTCTCTCTCTCTCTCTCTCTCTCTCTCTCTCTCTCACCAAGAAGGCTCTGAGACTTAATTCTGAAAATCCACACATTAAAGGTGCAGTGTGTAAGATTTGGTGACGTCCAGAGGTGAAATTGCATGTCGAATCCATCACCTCACTCTCACGCCTCTGAGCGTCCAGGAGAACCTATCGTGGACTAGAGTTGTCATTAAAACTGAAAAGAGGGGGGGGGGGGGGTTCCTCTTGTATGTAATATACATTAATCTGCTGATTTAAGGGTAATGGGGAAAAAAGAAACATTTGGGTGATTACAAATTCATGAAAATGTCCTATAAAAAGTTATGTTTTAGAAGTGACAAAAATGACAGAAATATTACACACTGCACCTTTAAAATTATTGATTAATGTGGGACCTGTCTACGGGGGCCGCCATGTTTTTACAGGGGCTCAGAGTGGACGT